>JALPQI010018119.1:0-19975 GCA_025490895.1 Thaumatotibia leucotreta
GATTGCAGAATGGCTTCTTGGCTAGGCCAGTTCACTAGGTTCAGTAGGCTGCTGTGGCCTATTTCACCATAATTACAAGTCTGACAAATGTAAAATATCACTGTTACTGACGTCACAGGCCTCCGTAGGCTACGGCTACCGCTTACTATCGGACGGTCCATGTGCTTGTTTGCAACCAACATAAAATTATTACTAATAACGTTTTTAAATCATTATTAAACTACTTTTTATTTTCCAAAATCCGTGACAATTGTAGCAAGGTTTAGTACAATTCTCATTCAATCTTGACATGAGGTTCGGCATAATGTCGGAATTTCGCTACAATTGTCGTGTTATTGTGACAATTGTAATTTTGCTTCACAATAAAGTAGTTATTTACTGCTAATTTACTAAAGTTCCTGCACTAAATTTTATGATGGTGGTAAACAAACGCACGGCCCTTTCGATGGTAAACTGTAACTGTAGCCTATAGACGCCCCAGATTGCAAAAACAGTAAATTTACAATTGTAACACTTGTCAATGTGGTGAAATTGGGGCCTGGTGTGTTAGTTATGCAGGTAATAAGGTGTCCTAGGTATTATTCTAGATAGTGTTGACAAAGTGATTGGATTAAAAACCCACGCGGAAATTGGAAACTCGATATTTGACAATGATACGAACTTGTTGTTAGCCTCGAAAACTCAAGCACAAAAAAGCATTTGTATCATTTGACAATGGTATCGAATATTTTTCTATCGACGCACATAATATATCATTGCTGTACGAATGCTTCATTAAGATCCGGCCACGACATTTTTTGTCAAAAATATTGATATTTATTATTACAGTAGAGCCTCGATAATCCGAACACCAAAAAAATACCCCCTGTTCGGATTAGTAGAGCGTTCGGATTATAGTATGGTATAAATAAAAAAATTGTAAATCCGAAAAAAAATACATATTTATTGACACTTGTAAGTAACAAAAACAAGGAAATCATGCTTTTTTCTTCAGGTCACTAATAGTAGCATGTCGAACGCCGTACTTCTCAGAAAGTGAGGTTGCAATCACTCCAATATAGCGCACTTTTGAGAATTAGTCAAAGTTTTGTGTTTACGCTTTGGTCTAAGATCCATATTAAACGGTTTTATTTTAACAATAATAACCTCAAATCATGTGGCATACACTAAGACACAGCGCACCCGTAGATAAAAACTGGGGTCAGCGGCCCTACCGCAAAAATCGAAATTCGTAAATTTCGAGGATTTGTCTCTCTCACTCTAATGACGCCTTCGTTTGAGTGACAGAGAAACATCCTCGAAATTTACGAATTTCGATTTTCGCGGTAGTAGGCCAGGTGCCACAGCGAAAGAGGAAGGGGTCACTCGGGAGTTCGGATTACAGCGACGTTCGGATTAGCCTATGTACGGATTATCAAGGCTCTACTGTATTAACCTAAAAATATATCTCCGATCTGCGAACGTGTTTCAAGCTATTCGTCAATTGCCATATTTGTTTACCTTTTTTTACTTTCAATTAAAGAATGGTATACAGTGTGTGTCCTACAACCGGGGCGAAAATTTAAATGGTGCATTAATAAGCTAAGCAACAAAAATTTCTACATAGGTATAGTCATTAAAAAATATATTTTTTTTGCATTTTTTTTCCTTGGAAATTTTGTTATTATGGGTTCTTTTACTTGACTTAAAAGTTATTTTATTAATAACTTATCATTTTTGTAACATTGAAAAATGTACAAAAACTTTAAAAAACGTACCAAATAGTGTAAAAATAAAACCAAAATAACTATTATGACTCAGTACCTGGTATACTATCTTGATGTCTTGCGACTGACAAGCTACGATATCGTGATGCCGAGATCCAGTACCTACTTCGGGTCCATAACTTTGAATAACAATATCTCCAAACTTATCAATTTTTAAACATCGGGACCTTTACAGGATTATTGCGGATAGCCTAAGGAGTCACCCATTTCATTTTTCTCCCGTGTTCAAGGCCACACACTGTAGATGATTTGTGTACTTATGTTGACTCGACCTCTGACTAATTACTAGTACCTAACCGTTTCTACGAGCAGTACCAGCTAAACCTTTCGTTAATAGTCCAAGGGGGCTAGCACGTTGGCCTCACAGCCGATGTCATATCATTGCAGTAGGTCGTTAACCTTCATTTGGCTTAGCTCCAAATTCGAAATATGATTATTTGTGTCTGCGAAGTTACTGAATATTATATTACCTAGATAAATTACCGATAGCAATTGCATATGTATAGTCCATTTCAAATACGAAGGCCCGATGCCATTCGAAACTTTTGTCATTAATTGGTCCACTACAAATTGGCACGTGTCGTACATCGATGTATGCAAAAAATATCACACCACACCACAAAAGAGTCTGGACAGGTATCTTTTGTTATCACTGATCCTATTGTTAACGCCTAATGATTTTGTCAAGTGGAATCGGGCCTTCGTACTTGAAATGGACCTTATACCTACAGTCGCCATCAGAGATCATAAATACCTGAACATTTTAACGTCATGACAATAAGTTCTAGATGTCACCCCGGCCGCTCGGATATATCTGATAACGACTGCACAAGTAGTGGTAATTGTGTTAGTTGTGTTACAACCTCCACACGGGTCCAAACAACTGATTATACTATTCATAGTTACTGGACATAAAATATCGAAATTCTATTTTATTTGGAAGTTTATTGATTTTGTAATGGATTACGTATAATAAGCGGTCGTCGAACTGAAGATTGAGCTCTAAAACAGACGCGCAAAGTCACTGGTACTAAAAATAATTACTAGAACTTTGTTCATTTCATGGGAATTGTTTTGTTTATTTTAGTAAACAATATTCCTAAAGTAATGGTTTTAAGAATAAATAAACCTAAAATTATATTGAAAATTTAATGCGCGTATTTATTTTTACAGTTCGTTAGGCCTTCCGCGCAGTGCTGCCATCTCACCGCCCCATAGCGGCAGAAAAAGTATCAAAAACCCTCATTGGTTGAGTGTACACCGAAAGCGAATAGGAACGAACAAAACCGTTAAGCTAAAGATAAACTCACGCGCAACGACATAATTTTTCACGATCTGTTTCACCGAAGCACTTTCCATCGCGAACATGAGCGTAAACAATTAAAAGTGTATGAAAAGGAGAAATGGACGCTATCTTTTTGATCTGTTCTTGATGGAAAGCTTGATAATGTTTTGTTACGGCTTTGCTACTTTATAATATTATGATAATGTGAATGCTCGTCAAATGCAATCTCGATCTGTAAATGATTTGTATTAATTAATCTTTAAATAAATTAAGACACTTTTCTCAAGAATGCCCGGTTATAATCAATAATTTTAACGTTAAAAACATTGTAGCCTCGTAGAAAGATTGCATACAAATTCCGATTCAGCCACAATCGTATAGCAAATTTTGATTGTCTCAAATAGCCCGGAGCCCGCGCCCGGAGTAAGTTTGGAAAAAGAATAAATGAAATAAAAGGCGGTAATGTCAATCGTTTTACAGTGAAAAAATGTACCAGCGCGTTTAAGACTTAAGTAAAATTTCTATTATTATGTCAGCGTTTTGCTGACAGGCAGCGTCATCGCTTGTCATAAGGGTGCTTACGCTTGACAGTAATGTACTATTATTACAAGACCAAGTGGACCAATAAGACCAAGTGGAATGGAAATCCCTTCTGAGAGCCCTCTGCTCCTGAGGAGGGACAACAAGAATATGATATCATCATCATCAATTATTATCAAACCGGAATCAGAAAGGGATTTGAAAGTACTGTTGACACAACAAATGACAAAACATTTACCAAGAAAAGAGTTGTTCATAGATGTGGTGAGTGATTTATTAATTTATTGTCTGTAAGACTCTGCACGTAAATTATAAATTTATGAATATAACTATGAATATATCCTAGATTTAGTTATACACTGTTGTGTCAACAGTACTTTCAAATCCCATTCTAATCGCGGTTTTATAATACTAAATCTTGGTCGCAATTAAAAATAATCAATTTCCATCGCATGCTAAATTGGTACGGTAGTGCCATTTCCAAGATGTAAACCTATTGTACCCCAAAAGGTCTTATACTCTATGTCACAAAACATATTATTAATCTCTATGCAGTAGTTGAAGTGCTCTGAGCGTTTTGGTATTTCTTGTCTGTTTAGTTTGACAGGTGTGTCACGACCATGTTCTAAAGTTAAGGGTTTCCAAGAAGTCCAACATTTTGATACTTATTTGTGAAATTGCCCCCGCGATGAGCTTTAAAAAAATAAACTTTCAGTACACATGGCTGTGACATAGTTGTCACAGCCATGGCAACTATGTCACAGCCATGTACAGCCATTAGTCAACAAATTTCTAAATGAGAAATACTCATTTATAAAAAAAAACTACAATTTGTGTTATTTTTAGTCAAAATTGTATTATGTGATACCTAGTTAAGTCTTTTGTTCCGGGATAAGTAAAAACCTAGATATTTCTCAATTTTTCCAACTAAATCTCGCATCATTATTTTGCACGGCAATTGCAAGAAGGAGTTTGAAAAATGGATGAAGTGCAACAAGTTACTCTCATCTCAGAGCGCTCTGAACTTCGTCGTCGTGTGTGTTGTGAAGATAAACCAGGATTTATACTTTAAAGCTACTTACTGGACTTAAGTTAAGCCGAGTACAGTCAAATGCAAAGATATGTATCGCAAGAATCCTCTTATAAATATGTTACGACGTTCTTATTACAAAGAATTAAAGTGCACTGGAATGGAACATAGGTTAGAGCGTTTTTATAATATACACCGCATTTGGCCTTTGACTGTACGATAATGGTAGTGTTTTCAGCACGAGAGATGTATTAAACACAACGTCGTCAGTTATAGATAACGTTATTTAATAGCTATTTAAAATTGTGCGTGCGATTGTAATTTTATTTACATACCTACTCATATTTATAATTGAAACGTGTTGTAAATTGTTGCAAGTTGAATACCTACATTATGTTTTGGCACGTACCTACAGCTCATATCATTTAAATTATTAAAAAACTTCTGCATAAACTTCTCCTAACCTAGCAAGCCTATAAATATTGGTTGTCCCTTTCGGTATTGCAGACGTATTTATCATCATCATCAACCGAAAGACGTCCACTGCTGAACCTCCCCCTTGGCCTTGGCCTCCCCCAAATGACCGGTCCTGCGCCACCCGCATCCAGCGGACTCTTGCGACCATCAGGGTGCTTAGACAAGTTGCCAATCGTTAACGCTTAATCGTCAATCGTAAACGAAAGGCCGCTAACTGTCCTTTGTCGCACTAATAAGAAAGAGTGACAGAGAGGGAAAATTACGATACACTACTAAGCGTTAGCGATGGGCAACTTGGCTAAGCATCCTGGTCATCAGTCCACCTAGTTGGGGCGAAAAGGTTCTCGAGTGGCGGCCACGTACCGGTAGGCGCAGCGTGAGCAGGCCCCACTGTGTGGACAAACATATGAAGAATAGCGAAAAGGACAAACAATACTTATAGTACATTACACAAAAAAAATCATTTACGTTCACATGCTGCACACGCATCCGGTATAACTCAGCCTTTACCACCTGGGTCTCGTTTTATAAAGTACCTAACATTTAACAATTTCGCTGTTTGCCTCTCTAACGCACGCAATAATTGGCTAGAAAGAGAGACAAACAGCAAAATTGTAAATAGTACCTTTATAAAACGCGACCCTGTTAGCGCCTGGTTGCGACATAATTCCGAAATAAGAGTTAATTTCAGACTTCCATTCACTACATTGACACTATACGAACTATATTTTGACAAGGCCGAATTCACATAGATAACTGCAAAACAGGAAATTGGATGAATCAACACAAATGTACCTAAAGGTGCATTTAGACCAAACGAGCATTCGCTCATTCTATCCCCCGCTCTACGCAATTCGTTCGTTGCACAAAACGTGATTCGTCGAAATCCGTTGATATCGTAGAGTGGGGGAAAGAATGAGCGAATGCTCGTTTGGTCTAAATGCACCTTAACTAAAGAGCTTTATTTCACTTGAGCGATTTGTAATCAATTTCTACACTAAAACTTTATTCGCGGCGTAATCGCAATCTTACAAATCGCGTGATACCCGATAACATAACGCTATTAATTAGTTTCGACTCCACAAATGTTTTACATCCTCATAATTATAATATATAGTGTTCTTAATTAAGTATCTGAGTCATAAGATTCAAAAGTGAATGCAACACTTTCGCTAACAATACTTTAAGCAAATCCAATATACATTATGTAAAACGATTTGCAACCAGTTTTATTTAGTACCTTTTAACGCTGTAGTTGTAGTGAAGGTAAATGACTGCTTTAATTTCGGATATAGTACTTTGAGAAGCTATTAAACGTACTAAGTAGTTTTTATGAAAATCAACTTTTAAGTAGGACTGGTAAAATACATTTTTAGTAGAGTATTCAGAATATAAATGCCCTTCGATAAGCAACCGCAATGCACATTTGCAATAAGGAAGAAAGTGTAATAGGAAATGCGTTAAAAGCAGTAATCGGCCGTTGAAGCGATGCATACATAACACTGCATTTCTTGTAATAGCAAGTGTTAAATATGTAGTTCCAACGCTCTAGTTATAATTGAAATCGGTTGAAAGGACTCAAACGCTTTCTCTGAAATCAAAATGGGTGCCCTGGGGCACTCCTTCGATTTACATAATGGAAGATCACATCTTATTGGATATTTTCGCATCCCAGTTAGACATAAAATGTTAAGCATAAAATTACTTCAATCAATGGATTACTCTCCCGAACATGTGAATTATTTATGACTTAAAATAAAAGTCCCTTAATAGTTAGTAATCATACGAAAATGAATAAGATAATATAGGTACCAGATTAAAAAAGTACCACTATGAATATGTGAAATGCGCTGCGCGTTCAGGTGTCAGAAAGTTAAGGTGCATTCAGACAAAACGAGCATTTATTCTATCCCTCACTCTACGAAATCAACGAATCACGTATTGTGTAACGATCGAATTCCGTAGAGTGGGGGATAGAATAGCGAATGCTCGTTTGGTCTGAATGCACATTTATATACTTTTTGAACCTTAAAATTCATAATGTCAGAAAGAAAAACCATTCTAACGCCACGGAAACCTAGGAATGTATGCTATTCATGAAAAAAAAGTAAAGCTCGCTCAATCCCTTCCCTTTTGCGGTTCCGATTTGTAAAAGGAGTTAAATCTCAAAGCGAACTGCAAATGGCCGAAGCTTGTACAGAAGTTAGTGCAAAAACTTTGAACCTAGGTCAGCGGGGGTCGTGGGATCCAGGTCATGGACGATTGAAGGCTGTATTTCGCACCTCTTGGTGGACATGTCTCATGAAACCAGTATACATCTGACCTCCGGTACAAACAACAAATACTAAGTGCTTGGCGAAAATTATTCCCCTTATTCATAAACGTTTGCTAACTTAACATGCCGCTAATAATTGTTTGTCCCTTTCGGTCTTAACAATGTCAAAGTCAAATAATTCTTTATTCAAATTGGAATAGCAACAAACTCTTTTGAATCGTCTAGGTATTAAAACTACTTCCGGTTCTAACCCTACACCGCTGACCCAAGAAGAACCGGTAAGAAACTTGTGTCCATAAGAACAAAAGAGACAAACAATTATTAGCGGCTTTTTAAGTTAGCAGACGTTTATGATTTATGAATAAGGGGGTATGTGTATAATCGCCAAAATAAAACAAAACTACTTCAACCGATATCTTTCTGATTCCATCATCAGATCCCGATTTGGTGCCAACCATCCAACAACCTACCATCCAAATCGGGGTTAGACCCATTCGATTGAAAAAAAATTGTAAATCAGTTCACGATTCTCGGAGATATCAAGTAACATACTTGTATATACAAACAAAAGTCGAATTGAGAACCTTGAAGTTTGTTAAAAATACACGCATGGAATATAAAGCTGATGGTCTTACAGAGTGTTGGTATAATACCGTTAACTTGTTCCTGTGAGCGTTTGTCTTTGTCACTCCAACAAAGGCATCATTAGTGTGACAGGGACGGATACTCCAAATTTGAGAACTTCGACGCTTGAGGTAAATGCCTCTGGAGGATGCGATCGTCATGAGATTAAGTTTTGATCCAATCTGCTTATAGTGAATTATTGCAGATGAAAGAGAGAAAAAAAAAGATGTTAACTCTCCGTGAGGCTATTCCGGAACTCCGGATCAATTTATACTAGATGTTTCACAGCAGATGGACACTGTTTTGTGAATGTCCGGACCTGGATTTAACCCAAAAGCTTCTATAAATACTCGTGTGCATACGGGCTACGGACCAACGAGGTTCGTATAAAATCGCTGGCCTAGAAAACCGTTATTTAATCAACCTTTTATCCCTTTATTCATAAACGTCTGCTAACTTAGCAAGCCGCTAAGTATCGTTTGTCCCTTTTGGTTTTAACAATATGACCATAAGAGTGAAAGGGACAAACAATACTAAGCGGCTTGTTAGCCGTGGGGTGACGGCAGTAAGAATACATTTGTCACCAGTGTCACCACCCCAACTCCTGCGGGTGTCGTAAGAGTCGACTAAGGGATTGAAGTGTCACTGACCACTATTTGATAAAAGATTGATGATGGGCAGCAGCGTCATCATAGTGGACACATTGCTACGATCGACAATCCGCTTGCCCAGCGTGGCGATTATGGGCATTTACCTCCTAATGCGTTTATACGCATAGTTAATAGGAGAGGCCTACGCCCAGTAGTGGACTATCATTAGCTGATGATGATGATGATGATAGTTCATAATCTGATTGCTTTTTAGGTAATAGGCTAATAGCCATTGCAGTAACTAAAACACGTAATGCCGGTTTTAAACGGTTCCCAATTAGTGTTGAATCATACTCGTACTTATAATTGCTGGCTGTCTTCACTAATTTTATTCATTTTTAACCGTCTGCAAAAAAGGAGGAGGTTCTCAATTCGACAGATCTTTTTTTGTGGTATAGTACCTATGTTACCCCATATCTCCGTGAATTGTGAACCGATCGTGTATAACCCCGAGATGGTCCCGTTGGCACCAAGTCAACCAAGTTGCGGTCTGATGATGGGATCTTGGAGAAATCATCCCTCGATTTCTTCAAATGTTATAGGTACATGTATGGCGCTTTTGGTAATTTTCATTCATTTACAAGAATTTGCATTCAGAAAGTAGAATTTGAGGAAACCAATGATGGAAGCAAATCGGAATTCTCAGAGAAATCGGTTGAAGTCGGTTTTTTTTATTATTTGAATTTGGTGATTATTCATAATCGTTATTAACAAATTTACGGTAAAGAAATACGATACATTTGTGTATTGATTACAGGGTCTGCATATAATCATTGATTGTGTCCCGGGATCATATCTTAAGTATAAAGGTCGAGCCACATAGGATGCGTGTGCGCCACGCAAACAGTGTGCCATCTAATATGACATTACATATCAGCCTCCGTAGCCTAGTTGGTAGTGACCCTGCCTACGAAGCCGGAGGTTCCGGGTTCGATTCCCGGCGAGGGCATTATTTGTGTATTTATTTATCACAAATATTTGTTCCTTGGTCATGGCTGTCTATGTATTTAAGTATCTATATGTATATGTATTTATCTATTATATACAGGGTGGTCCAAACCTTGACGTCAAAAAATTTTTTTTAGGTTCCCTACGTCATGGGCTATCAGAAATAATATTCAGAATATACCCCATGTATGTTAGCCGATTTTTTGTAGATTTCGAGTTATGAATTTTTGAAATTTTTTTTTTTGAGAAATTCTGGAATGAAGAAATTTATTGATAAAAAAACTATTGGGTTTTCTTTTATTTTCTTTTTGTAAAAGTATTACTACATATATTATAAAGGATTTACTGATAAAAAAATTTGCGCCCTCACTTTGATACAATTAGGATAAAAAATACCAAATTCAACATTTTACATTAAAAATGCATCAAAATAGCATGAATGTACGTAAATAAAAAAAATTAAACATATCCCAAGGATTTTTGGTAATGTAAAGACTGCCCTAGACCTTAAACCTTCGTAAAAGCAAAAAAAAGTGATACTTAATAATAAGGATTTTTCGGAGTAGTCGGTCAAATAAAGTTAAATGTTAGATGAGAACCTCAAGAGTAACACAAAAGTTAATTTCAAATAAAGGTTGCAATACACTTGTTCAGTCATTAAACTTATTTTTTTAATAACTCAATAACAGCAAGAGTTAAGATACTAGTTTCTTAGAGAAATTGATTATTTTGGACCTAAATAAGCTTCCCTTCAATTTAACGGAAATCAATAAAAACACGGTGTATATATATATATCATAGTTTACTTTGGTTATGTTTCTCTTTTACGACTTTTTTGCACGGGAATCAGTGTTCCCTCAGCGCTCCAACTCTGAGCCGACATTTTCGGGTGTTTTTAACAAGTGGTAAATTTTCAAAAATTCATAACTCGAAAACTACAAAAAATCGGCTAACATAAATAAAAATAAATAAAAATAAAAATAAAAAAAATAAAAAAGCCTTTTATTTCGAGTCCTCATTATACGATTACAATTAGTTGGATATTAATATTTAGCATTTACAAGAAATTTGTCAATTTTTGTCTAGATTATTACATAATTTTATACTATTACATCATTAGATTATGTCAAAAATTGTTTCGTGTGACTGTTAATCATTAAGAAAGGAAAAAAAATTAATAAATATGTATCGACAAGAACCCCTCAGCGGGTGAAGGCCTCCTCCAAGGACTTCCACTCTTCTCTGTTGGAAGCTAAAAGTTTCCAGTCGGAGCCAACCAATTGTTGGATGTCATCGGACCACCGGCTATTTGGTTTGCCTCTTCGGCGTGTTCCTGTTGGTCCAGTCCAGGTAGTAGCTTGTAAGGTCCAGCGAGAGTCAGCCAGCCTGGCGACATGGCCTGCCCATCTCCATTTCTGCTGTTTGGCATGCTTGACAACGTCAATACATTTTGTTATAGCTCTTATATTTATGTGAGGTATTTTTTGCATTTTTTTAATGTTTAATAGACTTCTTTCCATAGCCCTTTGACATGTAGTTAATCTTGATTTAGTTTTAGCAGTAAAGATCCATGTTTGGCTAGCATATGTTAAAGAAGGTAGAATACACATATCCATAACTTGTTTCTTTAATTTTATATTCATATTACTTTTTAGGATTTCTTTTAGGCTCCAGAATTTATTCCAAGCTAGCTTTACTCGTCGGTCGACTTCCTGCTCGTTTCGTTGTTTGTTAAACGATACTTGCTTACCTAAGTATATATAGCTGTCCACGTACTCCAGCGGGGTGTTGTCGACGGTTATCAATTTCTTGGTGCTGTTAGTCATAAGTTTTGTTTTTAGAAAGTTCATTTTTAAGCCGACTCTGGCACTAGCTTTGTGTAGTGATTGAATCATGTATTCAAGTTGAGCGCTATGTTCTGACATTAATATTATATCATCGGCAAATCTTAAATGGTTTAGCTGTTTGCCATTTATGTAAATTCCTAAATTGTTCCAGTTGAGGTTGCCCATTATAGATTGAAGTACTGCCAAGAAAAGCTTTGGTGATAAAGGATCGCCTTGCCTGACGCCTCTGTTAATTGGTATATCCTGACCCATTCGTTCTAACTGTACTCTACTAGTGCTATTTTCATATATTTGTTTTATAATCCTTATATATGTGGGCTCTACTTTGCATTCACTCAAAGCCTTCCAAATAGATGAATGTGAAATTGTGTCGAATGCTTTAGCATAATCCACGAATGCTGTGTACAGTGGTCTTCGGAACTCCTGGAATTTTTCTATAATCTGATCCAGAGTGTGTATATGATCCATGGTTGAGTACCCACTTCTGAATCCAGCTTGTTCACAAGGTTGGTGTCTGTCAATTGCTCCTGATATTCTGGATAATATGATTGATGAGAATAGCTTGTACATACATGACATCAAGCTGATAGGCCTGTAATTTCCAATGTCCGTTGGGTCTCCTGGGCTAACATACATGGGGTATATTCTGATAGCTCATGACGTGAGGAATCTAAAAAAAATTTTTTGACGTCAAGGTTTGGACCACCCTGTATATCGTCGCCTGGTACCCACATCACAAGCCTTAATTGAGCTTACCGTGCGACTAGACTAGGTCGATTTGTGTGAGATGTCCCAAGATAATTTATTTATTTATTTATATCTAGACCCCGGTATCGGAGGTGCAAAATGATAGCTGTCAAGTTCTTACTTAGGGATAGGTAAACATATTTTATGATGTCGATATCGATACTCGATTTTTTGTTGTACATTTTTTTTATGTACAGTGGCGTTCAGAATTACATGGACAATTTATAAATAAACTGTCCATTTATTTGTATACACTTTTTCGGGATCTATGATAATAATTAATATTTAATACTCGATTTTTTGTACAATATTTTTTTTATGTGCAAAGACCATTTATTTGTATCCCTTTTTTTGGGATCTATGATAATAATTTAAATTTAATATATAAATAATTACTATTACAATACAAATCTCTGGTTGCTCTTACATTTATTATGTTTCGAGTTGCACAACATTGAATAAAAACTTTTGAGATATTAAATACTTATTATAAATTATTTATGTCAATAGATAGTCAAAGTCATCTTACAACGATATCTTCGATTATTTAGCCGTGTTTACGAGTCTATTCGCCTAAAATATTTTATACAATAGAAAGTGGAGTCACTTCTTGCTGAACACCCTGAACTTCAAAAATGAATGAAAAACATTTAATATACAATTTGCAGAATACACATCATTTCCAGATGTTGGAATATAAAAAAGCACATGGAGTCGAATTGCTATCAAGAGAAAAACAATTACGTTCTACTAATATTGATTATTTAATAAAGGATATTCCATTCCAATATTTGTAATCTTGCATAATCTTGCATTGCAACTCAATCTTGTATGAAAACACTCATAAAAAAAGAAAAAAAATTAAAACCAATTAAACTGTAAACGAGATCTGCTTAAGTTTTTCGTCAGTTGTAACATACTTTGGACCAAATTCGAAAACCCAAACTTCAGAAGGTTCATCGACGATTGCCTCAATAAAAAGTATGGCGATGTTACATAACATTAAATAAATATTTTGTTGATTTTGTAATTATATAGTCCTAGTTTATATCGTAAATAGGTGCGTTTAATTAAAGTCTTAGTTTATTATTATGGTAAAGAAAAATTATCGATATGTAACTTTAATTATCGACATCACAAATATTTTTACCCCATCCCTAAGAACTTGACAGCTACCATTTTGCACCTCCGATACCGGGGTCTATATATCCTACAACGCGCACGTGCTGCACTCGTATCCTGTGTGGCTTAGCCTTAAGCTACAAGTCACTTATTGTTACAAACTGTATTGTATCAACATGTTACGTCTTACTATTCTACAATCTACAGGTTAATTATTCACACGTAACATGCCTTGCTAATAAAGTTATCTTATTGAAACTGGAAGGAACTATTATGTCTGTAACTGCAATCGGATCTTAAATATGTAGGTACTGCATTAATATATATGATAATATCTTTTTGCATAGTCGCACTTCCGCCGGCATGTCAATCGGAAATTAATTAAAAACTTACATCTGCATGAAGCTTAAGTGAAAGCATTACGATCTATATTCGCGTGACTAGTGATATATTACTTCAAATTCGCTTTCCGTTGCTCAACCTGCTGCAATTATACTCATCCATTGCCTTTCAAGTTACAAGTGTTTTTGTTTGTACACTCACTTGAACAGCATTGGATGAGGTTAAATCCTTACGCTCGTTTCTTTTGTTTATTGGTGGAACTCACCGGGCAAACGTGTATAGCTCAGTAGCGGTTTGGCGCGCAAACCGGGCGGACGTGTCCGCCATTTTGGATTCTCTGGTGTCAGTGTTGTGTTCGTTTTAGTGAAGCCTGGATGTGGTAGTGTGGAAAGTTGAGCTGTGCCTGTAGGTGACTACCCCTGGTTTGGCGCAGTCAGGAATAGGCGACGTGTTGAAGGTAATAAGTTATTTACGAGTTAAGTTTCAAGTTCGTTGTGTTTTGCGGCATTTTTCACGTAACGGAATCATTGATTAGGTTAGGCGCAATGCATTTGTTGAACCTTTTTATAGTTTTAATATTAAATTCGATTTTTTGTATGAATAAATAACAAGAACTACACACACATATAATATCAATAAACAAAAACGCTGATAAGTAAACATGGTCCTTCGTAACCGGATTCCGATGTTTTATTTAGGTACTTACAATCTGCGTTATTGAAGCTCTAAGTTTTCATATTAAATTTGATTTTGATTAGTAATATAATGAATAACTAACAACAACCACACATATATAACAACAATAAACAAAACCGCTGATTAAGTGAACAGGTAAATATGGTCCTTCGTAACCGGATTCCGAATTTTAATTTACTTACAATATGCGTAATAGGAAAATATTCTCTGAACAACGAAGTAAATCGACAATTTATGATAATTTCAAATGGTCCAGCGACCTCTTATGCTGTTGCGACTGCAGGTATCGCCTGTTGCTCTGAAAAGCATAATTCATGATCAGGTAAACAGAGGCCAATTCACGAGGGATGTCTTTATTATGCTGCATTGTTTTTGGAACTATTATTTACATCTGTTGAATGGGTCGGTAAGTTGAATATAATTCCGTTAAATTTAACAGGCTGCTTTTTTTTTCGCTTTCATACATAATAAATGAAATGGTAAGTTTGAGAGAACCTCAAGAGTAACACAAAAGTTAATTTCAAATAAAGGTTGCAATACACTTGTTCAGTCATTAAACTTATTTTTTTAATAACTCAATAACAGTAAGAGTTAAGATAGGTACTAGTTTCTTAGAGAAATTGATTATTTTGGACCTAAATAAGCTTCCCTTCAATTTAACGGAAATCAATAAAAACACGGTGTATATATATATCATAGTTTACTTTGGTTATGTTTCTCTTTTACGACTTTTTTGCACGGGAATCAGTGTTCCCTCAGCGCTCCAACTCTGAGCCGACATTTTCGGGTGTTTTTAACAAGTGGTAAATCCGTCATATCTTCTGGTTCCCCCGAAGAGGATATCACAATAATATGTACCTACGCATTTCCGCAACGGTCAACTAAATAAGCCGAGCTAAACGAAAATAAACTGTTTATTGAACAATATTTTCCATTTCATTTTCGAAACCCGTGTGCAAATGCTAAATATGCCCTTTTATTCTTTAGTTCATCCCCGTGTGTTTTCCATCAAGAGTATCAAGACTGTTTAACTACCTATGTAACATACAACTGATTATGGCCAGTATAATAACTCACATCAAAACCCAAACCTAACTCTAAACTAACATTCTAAACGATCAATTCGATCATATTAAACACAAATGTATACTTGCCAAAGCCAAATCACGACATGCGTCGATAAACTATTCGTCAAACGTAAACCAAATTAAAGTAAACTGTCCTATAATAACAAGTCTATTCTAAAAATTTGATACTAACGATTTTGAGACTTATGCTTCGGACATAAGATCCTAAATGTATACTTATTATTGGACGTGATTGTACCGTGAACGCTGAACGTAGCTTGATAGTGGAAGGGTATTTATTATACCAGACCAGATTAACCTTGGATTATCCCTTCACCAATTTGGATAAGTAGTTGAGCACTGACCTGAAATTATTGTTAATATCCCTTCTGTATGGGACAGTGAGATATAAAATATAAAAATAATATATAGAAAAAGAATAGAAAATAATTTATTCGTCACACACGTTAAAAGGACAAAGTAGATATGACAGTGTACAAAAGAAAAAGTAAAGGTGCCACGAAATGGTCTCATCTCAGCATATTGCTGGCGTGAGCCAGCACTGATCTTCCGATGAGACCATTAAGTGAAAGATTCACGAGTTTCACGACGGGTAACATGACATAACATACAACACAACGCATAACAATAAAATTGTCCAGATATAAAAATAACTTAAAACTATGTTTGAGTAGCACAGGTTCCTATATTTTTGCATTCAGCGACACTCTTGCAAAGCTAAAAAGTCAGATAATATGTTTATGTACACATCACATCAATAATAAATTTGTAAGATATAGTAGCTTTCTTTGTAAGTATTAGGAAGTAATTTTTATGACTGTAGGTACACCTTTTTGCTTCTTACATATAAAAGTTTCAATAATCTTATAGATTCTATACAAATTGAAATTCAGGGATACGGAAACCTACCCTAGCATGGCCCGATATGCGCTTGGTCGGTTTTTAGGGTTCCGTAGCCAAAATGGCAAAAACGGAACCCTTATAGATTCGTCATGTCCGTCTGTCCGTCTGTCCGTCTGTCACAGCCGATTTTTTCGGAAACTATAAATGCTACAGTAACGAAATTTGGTAAGGATATGTGTTGTATGAACCGCTACAGGATTATGATACTAAATTGTAAAAAAACCATTGGGGTGGGGGCCCTCCATACATGTAACTGAGGGATAAAAAAATTTTTTTAGTTGTATATAAGCGTGTGGGGTATTAATAGAAAGGCCTTTGAAAATGATATGAAGGTTTATAAATCTCATTTTTATTTAAGCAAATCGTTTTCGAGATATCAGCTCTCAAAGTCTGAAAATGTGTCCCCCCCCCTCTATTTTTTAAACTACGCAATATAAAATTCTAAAAAAAATATATGTTATGCACATTAATAAACTCTATCAACGATTTTTGGTTTGATTAAATTATCTCCTATAGTTTTTGAGGTAGGTTGATTTAACTGTATTTTTTTAATAATAAATTGATAATGGTACGGAACCCTTAGCGCGCGAGTCCGACTCGCACTTTGCCGGTTTTTTTAGATATGCCCGTTGAACATGTTCTGTCCAAAGATAAAACGTTGAGAGGTACCTTCGGTTGAAGGGATTCCTTTCCATTTATAGCTATTAAATTTATCTCTTCATTATGTATGATAATCGTGTGATATACAATCATGTATTTTACTGCCCTTACCACAATTACCTACTTATTGGTAACCATTTTGATAGGCAGTAGATTGCCGCAACTCTTTGTCATGCAAGCAATTAAAATCGGCTGTCGTAATTAAATCATCAAATTTTCCAATCAAATAAGTGTTTCTATAATTTCTGTAGCAATCGCACTGAAGCAATCACCCCAAATGATTACATTCAAACATTTCGAACTGAAATCTATTACGACTTGGTAATTTGATGATTAATCGGAATGTTTACATTCGATTTGCAACCGCCAGAGATTAGATTATATTGACTTTCTCGGCTCTAGTTGGAGTTGGAAGATCATTTTCGAAAACATTGTAACCAAGTTGCTAAAAATATCTATCTTGATAATATCATATCATATCATATCATCTTGATAATATACACTCGCGGTCAATGAATACGGGTCAAGAATTTTCCTAAAGTTCTCACCCGATCCGAAAAACACGGAACTTTAACGTCAGATGACTCCGTAAATACAAAAATAGCAACTCATGATTAAAAAACTCTTATTACCATACATTTTAGGTGGTTTTCTTAAACCAGTGTTTTTCAAACTTTTTGGTGTCACGGCCCTTTTAGACACTCAATTTTTTTCGCCACCCCCCATACCTCGTTTCTACGACAAATAGTAATAAGTAGTACAAATTCCTATAACAAGTATAACAAATTTGGAACGCACCTTTCTATCATTCACTCAGTTACATATTATGCGTTTTAGAACGCACCCTATATTTATTTATGTGGGTAGGTAGATTCTGTTTATCAACCTACCCATTATTTTTGTTATCACGGGGGCGTAGTAGTATGCAGTTTGATTTCCCTTGCATTGCTAAAATCATCCAAGAAATATCTTCAATGTCTCCGTGAACATAGAAATTCATATTCCTGTAATGGTGGAGAGCTTGCAAAGTTTAAAAAACTAACTCTTAAGTTATTTCTCAAACAAAACATTGATTGGTGATGGAACAAGTTGGATTTTGAATCCTTTTTTGAACAAGTCCGTTGAGCTGGCTAATCTCAATGCGAAACACTTTTGGATCTTGCATCTGATAGAATGCTTAAGTTGGAGTTCTTATCTATTACAATTGGTGCGTTCTGGGTAAAAAGAATGACAGAATATCCAAATTTAGCAAAAGAGACCCTTAAAGTTTTGGTCCCATTTGCTACTTCATATTTCTGGCACCCTAGTGAAAAGGGGTATAAGTCGAATTTTGGCCAAATTGAGTTAAGTATACCAAAAAATTACAAAAAAAAAATGGCATCTGTTGGTGTAAAAGGATCTAAGATATCACGTAAATTGACAGAGTTACGGTCGTGTAATATGGTATAACTAACACAAATGACCATGCAGTGTCAGGGTTAAGTTGAAATAAATTCTTACAACAAAAAAAAGTATATCGTTGTAAAGTTACAAATGGTATTAGTGTAGCTAAGTTTTACGCATTTGGATTTTTGTTGTGTGTAACGCTATAACTACTCATATTCTCTTGATGGTCACTCGGATAATGAGGATCCATGTGTATTTAAATCACTTTACACGAACAATAAAAACATTTTTTGAGATACAATTCGACATAAATCCATATTCCCGAATAAAATTATGTTGTTACGGGTACAAGTCGACTTTAATCACTTAGAATTACAGTTTTTTACATGTAATACAATCCATTTGCGGGAATTATATCCGTTTGCACTAAATTAAAAAGTATTACTTAACATTTAACACCAGTAAAGTGACGGATTTGTACTAAGTTGTACCCTTTTACACTAACTTTCGTTATATTGTATACTCAATGTTTAAAATAGTGTTAATTTTTAACATTTAATTTACTTAGTGGTTAATGATTTTCTTAAAGTATGATTGTATTTTTTTTTCAAATTCAAGCTGTTAAATTCTGCTGCTTATTTGTTAAAACCTATGTTAGTAATATTAGTTTGCGTTGATAGTTTTAAATGACCTAACGCAAATACTTTTTTTTAAATTGTTGGAACAATTTTACTTAATGATCTAGGTAATATAGAAAGCGCACTATAATAGCCTTGTTAACATTTTTTTTTATTGTCTACTAACGAAATTAATAAAGTTAATGTATAATTAACACAATAATTCAAGTTGATCGTACCTATATTTACCTATACAACTTTTATAAGAATTGTAATCGATAGAACATAATAGTGACAGGCTATTTATACTCGTCGATTAAAGTCTGTTTATTAAGATTCCATACAGAGTACTGCAATGCAACGTCACTATTTTTATCCGAAACAACTGAAATAACTTGTTTACACACTAGTGCGAGGAGTCGTTTATATCTTGCCTGGTTGAAAACTTTGGAAGGCCATCTGTACCTACTGAAAAATGTCGTACGATACACATGCAAAAATGAAATTCGTAAATCGTGTCGATTTAAAACACTCTCTTCGGTCGTGCTTTGCTTTATTTATGCTTATTTCGAACTAATTTTTTTTCACAGTTGTATCGTAATGTCAATAATAATGACAATAGTTTTTTTAAATAAAATATCGATTTTCAATAGAATGTTATTTTAGGTGACTCGATAAGATACAAAATTGCCATTCAGACGTTACGGAACGTACCTACCTAGCTGCGCGCACGACATCCAGGGCATAAAGTTATAATTCGGACAGTAGGACTATTTGTACTATTTAGGTTTTTTGTCGAGTACCGTGTTAGCAAAATAAGGCATGAGAAAAAAATGTTATGACACGATTTTGATAATAATAAATAAAATAAATACTACATTATGGTATTTTTTGGTATTATGAAATTTAAAAACATTTCATTTTATGATGCGTTGTGTTTTGGCAGTTGAAAAGAAGTAATATTTTTTTTCT
>JALPQI010018120.1:0-15555 GCA_025490895.1 Thaumatotibia leucotreta
ACGGTGGGACAACGTGCAATGCCACGACGCCGCGCCGTAATTTCCCACGGTGCGATAACGTGCAATGCCACGACGCCGCGCCGTTTTACGTTTACGACGCCGCACCGTGGTCATTGGGCCGGGCCCTTAGTCGACTCTTACGACACCCGCAGGAGGAGTTGGAGTGGTGACAAATGTATTCTTACTGCCGTCACCACACGGCTGTGGTCTTCATCGCTATACTTCGAATGTACTACAGCAATCAATACATGGAAATGTCACCCTCTTTTATACTCAGAGTACGGGTGTTTTTGCATAAATTGAGTGTTGCATATACGAGGTTGAGTTAGTATTATCGGCGATTTGTGCTATCACTAAATAGTTGGCACTTGTCACGATTATTTATGAAATGGTTTTCAATTGCGTTTAATCATTCGACAAGTCCGCACGCAATGTACGGGCAGTTAATCACCGACTTGGGCGATTGGTTCGCAGTCGGCTAGTCCGCCCACACCTCTAGAGTGGCGCCAAATGCCAGATACCAGTCAAAGATACGGTATCATTAAATACCCTCCGCGCGGGTCACGTCGGATACTATACGAAAAGGAATGCAACTTGGAATAATGTAAATTGTGACTGTACATCTAAATCTTAATATACATTTATAACATGTTACTCAATATTTGGTCAAGACGAAAAATATTATTATTTTTAATTACTGGCGTTAAGTAAATCGTTCCGTATTTTACCTACATTTGGACGATTTATATTGTGCATGCAGATGCTAACAAAATACAGTGTGTGGCCTTTAACACGGGAGAAAAATGAAATGAGTGACTACTTAGACTATCGGCAATAATCCTGAAAAGGTCCCGATGTTTCAAAGTGGTTAGTTCGGAGATATTGTCATTCAAAGCTACCTTTAGTACTGGATCTTGGCATCACGATGTCGTAGCTTGTCAGTCGCAAGACATCTTGATAGTATACCAGGTACGAAGTCGTAACAATAATTTTGTTTTTATTTTTACACTAATTTGTTACGGTTTAAAAAAAAATGGTACATTTTTCAATGATTCAAAAATGATAAGTTATTGATATTTTTTAATTCAAGTAAATTAACTCATAATAATGAAAAATACATAAACAAAAAATATGTGGAAATGATTGTTTGAGCTTCTTAATGCACCGTTTAAATTTTCGCCCCGGTTGTAGGCCACACACTGTATATGCATATGCATATAATGTATACCAGACGATATACATATAATTCGTAATGTTTTGAATTTTAATACATGTATAAAAACTGGTATGTTTTTATTTACTTTAACTTTATATACCTACATGAAGTTCATGTACATTATTAATACAATCACATAAAGAGGTACCTAATGAGAAACATTGGACATTACGAGTAGAAGTGCAAACTTACTTCAAGGGTGAATAATGTACCTACGTGCGAAAGCAGATTCCTTAATGCTAAATTAGGAAGCTGGATGTGATGGAATTTGGGACGCGTCCGTGTTAATTTAGCAACAGATCCGAGCGAACCTGCTTAATAAACTGAACTATTTTCCGATTTAAGTGAGCTAGGAATTCGAGCTCCACTCAGAGCGTAATTTCACAATGTCTATTGATGTGTCTTGTGAAGTAACGCAAAAGCAACAAACATTGGAATTGATGAAAGGTTGTTGATTCTCAAGGTCTTCGAATGTTAAGTATCATGGTTTATGATCACTTTGTAATAGCATTTTTATCATCGGACTTTTTTGAAATTATATGATATGTCATTTAAAAAGAGAATATATTAAACCGCAATATTGATAAATGTGATGAATTAATTTCATTAAATTGACTTTCAATTAATCCGATTGATTCAAATTTATGTTACTAGAATTCAACTCAGCGTAATGCTACCTATGGGTAAAAACAATTGCATTAAATTGTGAAAATAATATCTATTCATGTTTGTATAGGTACTTTTGTATTCAGTCTACTCAGTTAAAAAAATATTCCGCACTCAATGATTATGCTCGTATTCATGCAATCTAGATGAGAGACGCTTTAAATTGCAAAAAAAGGCAAACCCCGCTTTTGAGAAAGCGATTTCTCGAAACGCTTTACAATACGCTCCCGAGCATTGTGTTGAGAACTGGGCGTTTCCTTCGAAGCCTGTGAAGCCTTTATTCTTGATAAATATTTTTTTTATATCCAGGAACAGGAACATAACAAGGGATTGTAGATACTTACACAGTTGAGCATTAATATAAGATTGATTAAATTGCTCCTTGCATAATTATGTATCCTATGAAAATGTCATGCTTGTAATGCTTGTAATTTGTTTTGAACAAATATGTAATAATGCTTTTAGTTTACATTAATTTCGGTGTAAGGAGTGTATTTTTATTAAGTACGCACATAAACAATGTAAAACCACAGGTATCTACTTATAATGTGTATTGTCATTTCCACAAATTCATCATAATATGAAGTGTACCGCGGGAAACCCACAACCTACATGTTTCCTGCATGGGCAAATCCACGTCGTAATGATTGATGATGAAAATCATAATTTCAAATCATACTTAAAGTCCATTGTGTTAAAAAACGGAATACATTATGAAATCGTATGGCAGAGTGGCTTATCTCAGATGTGTTCAGGCTGGGTTGATTGCGGAGGGGAGTAATGACTTAATACAATGCTTTCACGGAAATTGTGCACCATTACGGGGCCACGACATATCCTACCCTATCATTAAGGCGTCATCAACTTAAACTTTAATCTAAAGTTGTGGTGTATTGTTTATCTTTCATTTTTAATGTCGGTTTATTCATGCTGAGAAATGCCTGTCTAAGTATTTGTTTCTAAAAGATAATCATCGTAATCGAAAAAGATTGCCTCATAATGTGGTACCACGCATATTATGTAGTATCCACAGGTATGTACGTAATATATGTGTCTAAAGAGTGTAAAAGGTTCAGTAGCGCCTAGTAATCAGCTACCCGTACTTCTTAAGTTGAGGGGTTGTAGAGGGCCGCCCATGAATATTAAATACATGTATCTACGCCACTCCCCTCTAATGTACACTGCGAAACCTATTAAAATGTGTAATTTATGTCTCGTACCCGTATAACTGCATGTTCTTACTTATATTCTCGCGCCTAAAAATTAGATTATGTTCACATGACATACGTTTTTAATAACAGGAGTTGGTTTTTATTTTCAAGAAACGTAGCAGTTTTTCATAGGAATCATGAATTATAAGTACCTAGGTATGTTATGTGAAATTACCATATAGCCAACATGTTAATTAGATTAATGTCATAAAATTCGTGTAAGTAATCTGATTCTAATCGAGTCAGGAATTTAGTAGAACTTACGAACTATGTTAATACTAATTCCTACCTATTACCTATTAATGCATGGTACCTACGTTCATATACCTGAAAGAGTTTAGTAAGTAGGTACTACGAGTCGTAAAAAGCTTATAAAATAAACTTGAACCATTCCGACGGTCTAGTGCCCTTAACTCGGCCAGGCGTGTAATTTTATGTCAAAATATCATCATAAGCCAAGTGGAAGATGGAAATGGAATAAATGTGTTGTGTTCGAGAAAACAGGGTTTGTTTTTATAAAATCATTTAGTATTTTGTGCGTAGGCAGTTCCATATATAATTAAATAAATTACAATTTGGGTGAATGTGCAAAATGTTCGTCGCTGAAATAATTTTCGAACTAATGATTTA
The DNA here is from genome assembly GCA_025490895.1 of Thaumatotibia leucotreta. Taxonomy (NCBI): domain Eukaryota; kingdom Metazoa; phylum Arthropoda; class Insecta; order Lepidoptera; family Tortricidae; genus Thaumatotibia; species Thaumatotibia leucotreta. Next base: position 3,724 of record JALPQI010018120.1, read on the forward strand.
GTATTTTGTGCGTAGGCAGTTCCATATATAATTAAATAAATTACAATTTGGGTGAATGTGCAAAATGTTCGTCGCTGAAATAATTTTCGAACTAATAATACATGGCATGGCACCTTCAATCGTATTTCGTTATAAAAGAAGTGACAGATGGGCTTCATCTATTGGCCACTGGGGTGTCGAGTATTGGCATGTTAACCTTTACATTACCTAAACAAAAACTGTCACTATGTGCCACTAGAGTTTGATTCATAAGACGTTGTAGAGACATCTTAGAAAAATATGGCAGGTTATTTGACTTATTTGAAAAAAAAAGGCGGACGAAACGATTGTAGTAAGTGTCGATATTAACGCATATTTAAAAGTGTGTATTGTTTATATCAAAATATTTTAGTTTGTATACATTATAATCGTCTCATCCACTAGTATTTGTGTTGGGCTCAACATGTTCAGATAATGCACAAGTGTAAGTTGAGTTTAAACGTCCCATAGCCGGTCTCTCCGTTAGGTACCTTATCCAAGTATTGCAGCGTCAAAATGTTCCAAGTTTAGAGAAGTTATCTACAAAGTTCTGCCATCTACCTCGTAGGTCGGGCCAATCTCTCTGCAAATGGCTCTCTAAGTAGCCCAAAGCAGTCTCGGTCCCACTACAACTCGCCGAACGCTGTTATGAAAATCCCTTCAGTATAATGAGAAATAACGAGTCGTACGGTTTGGCCTAGACCCACAGCTTGACCACTTCACCACTTTCTGACGAGAGGACTAGGCACAATTGCACGAGTAACTTTGTTTTTATTCGTTTAGGTCTCGTTTTGAATCATGCTTTACTAGAGGGATAAAATGCAGAGAATTCTAACACAAACTTTAAATGCAATTTACTCGGGGTAAGATTAATAGCCCAAACGTTTTAACGCTGCTCGGTGACAGTGCCAAAAGTCTACTTATTTCGCCGTGTGTCTGCTAACAAAAACGTCTCTGCGGAGAATTCCCTTCATTAACGCGGTGGAAATTAGTGGACGTTAGTTAGAGGCGCACTCGCAAGGGGTGGTCACATGCAAGTCATTATGCGGACGATCATTGAATTAATTTACGCCAACGTTACGGGAGCGGAAGCGTTGCCGACCGCCGCCGCTTCTCCGCTTCGCCGGACGTTCTGCTTTGCGTCAAAATAACGCAGTAAGATTACAGCCTAAAGCTCCGTACCCAACGTGGCGATATTGCATAAATGAAACTTGGCTGAAAATTAATATTTATTTAAAATCTGTACAATTAACATCATAAATGAAATCGAACAAACGTATCCTACGTATATCTAAAATTAGCCATTGTAGCATTGTAGTGCACAGCAGTGCAGTTGGGGGATGCAGTGCTGGCGTTTTTCCTCGCTGTATCGCAATACTGATTCGCTGTGCGTGGAAGTTGCCAGCCTTTCGGTCTCTAGTTACGTAAACCAGACGATCAGCAAACAATTAAAACTTATATTTACGTTTTATTAATTCGGCATTTTCTGTTGCAGCGGTTGCTTTAAATAGTTTGCTGACTGAAAATTGAAATATCATAAGAGAATGACGAAATTGCAATTTGTGAGGCGACTTAACGTGATCAATATAAACTTTCACGGCCTGCCCTAAGTTACCTAGTAGCTAAGGCTCACTCGTTCAGCTCAAGGTTTGCCGACGGACCATTGCCTCTGTTTGCTCCATTAAGCATGTGAAACTAGTTCGATGAAGGAGGATTATGATATCCACGTAGATAGCGAGAAAATATAAAGAAAATTGTGATATGTTTTATGTTCATTTTATCAATCTGTTCTATTATGATCCCCATTGTAGATACTAATACATGGTGCAACGGGACGACGATCTTTCCCGCTACCGACCGAGTTTACCAACCATTACGATGATGGTATCAACATCGAAATATCTTTTAAAAAATTACCCCTTACTCAAAGTGAGTGTTTAGTAAAGAGTTCAATAGTATGGATGTCGGTCCCATACTAAAACTTCATCGTAATGGTTGGTAGACTCGATCGGTAGCGTATGTAAAAAGCGAAAAAAATTGCTCAAATTTCTTTTAAATAAAAATAAATATCTTGGGACATCTTACACAAATCGACCTAGTCCCACGGTAAGCTCAATTAAGGCTTGTGATGTGGGTACCAAGCGACGATATATATAATAGATAGATACATATAGATACTTAAATACATACCAACCATGACCAAGGAACAAATATTTGTGATAAATAAATACACAAATAATGCCCTCGCCGGGATTCTTTTATTTGAATTAATTAAATAATTAATTACGGATTTGTCGTTCAACATCTTTGTGAGTAGGTATCTAATTATTCTAAGCATAGTGCTCAGAAGTAAACATTTTATTCTAGTGAGCCTTCTTTATTCCTTCTTTATTACCTTGCGTACCAAAAACAGTATTGAATTCACCTTGTAAAGAAACGCCGTTTTACTGTTACGTCGCACTTAATTTCAATAAGACATAAAGATAGTCATATCGAGTCCAACCAAACCAGTGATACCATTTATGCATTCAAAACTTAATGCATTTCATATCAATTTCACGGATAAAATTCAAACATAATTAAAGCCGATAACCGTAGCACTCACACAGTGAAATTGTGAATTGATTGTCGTGATGCACAGCCGAGTTTGCATGTTTAAGTGTAGATAAGGGGGTTGTAACGTTTCCCGTTGGAACACGGTCGGGCGAGCCGTGTCGGGGACTTGGCAAGATCGCGCGGGCAGCCGTCGGCGGATCGAATTAGGTCGGGCGCACGATGCTATCTCGCTGCACCACCCTGTGATAAAAGTATTAGGGAAGTGCTAACACATAATCAGAAGGATTCCTATTTGTTTGTAAATTTTAGTCCTAGGGTTGTCCCATAAATTTCTGTGTGTATCGCTCGAAGATTTGAGAAAGTTAGCTATTTTTTTATCTACTTCACGTTTCCTTTATCGAATAGGTAAAACTCAACAAGAGTATTGACACTAAGTAAATTAGGTACATGCTGTGGGAAATTCACTTCCATTTCTTTAGTTCTTCCAAAGACGTGATAATGAAATGCTTGAGCAACAATAAATGAAAAAGTAGGATCATGGGGCACTATCTAGTGTGTTTCAGATAGTATGGCCAATGCCATATGGCCATTTATATTATATTAAAATCAGGATATCCTGAGCACACGGATCAAAATCGTTGTCAGATTTTTGGAGAGGACTGTGCGTAGAATCTATTTGAGATGATTAGAATTTATTTATTTGAAACTTGAAGTAGCTTTCAGTTATAAAATTGTACAATAAAAATAAATTGAAATTTCTCGGGTACATCACTGAATGTCCCCACAGAGAAGATACGAGTAGTAAGGATAGTCTGCGGTCATTTACTTATTGCTCCGTATCTGATGACTTGTTTTAATAGTCTAAGGAAATGTTCCCGTCTTCGTGGTTTATCTACGCTTCCTTTACGAATAAACTGGATGCTTTCGTGTTTTATATCCCATTGCGTTTTATGTGGTTTATTTACATGTAACTCTTTCGTAGAGATGTTACCTTTGAATCACTTGATACCTTTAAATCGTAAGCAGAAATTTCGACGCTTTTCTCACTTTATACAGAAAGAAACCGTATATGAAAGCTCTATATATTAGTCGCCAGCGGAGTTAGGAGCTCATACGCCTTTTCGCTGTCTTACAAGCGCAATGCGTCAGCCGTAAATTCGCGTAGGTATTTTACAATTGACATGTTTGTATTGCGTCTTGTGCCCGGCTCGTTGTTCTCAGATGATCGCGGGCAAGCCTTGGCGGCGCCCGGGATAAATGACATTTTATTGGAATGTTGCTTTGAACCTCTTTCGCTGATAGAAAATTATTGTTTCACAGATCTATTTCGCGCTATACTGAACAAATAGGTTGGCCTTAAATATGTTCCGAGGATCGTGTAGCTTTGTGTTATGAAAGTAAATTAGATATCTGCGGAAAGCGTTTATTCGTGTACAAAAAATGTTTGTATTAAGTAGGTACTTAAACGAATAAATATAACAGCATAAAACTTGTATACAAGTAGATAAAATAACCCTGTGGATGATTGGGATATTTTTAATAGATATTTGACTGTAAGATTGTACATAAGTGAACATTAAAGGCAACGAAAAATGCACAGACCTCAAACATTTTTTTATAAATCTAAAGCGCCATACCGGTATTTTGCGAACTTTTAAGGCAATAATCGGAATACTGACACTTTTAAGTTTAAGCAAAACTTTGCTGCTAATTCTATTACTATAAACCAGTTATAAAACTTCTCAAAATCCAGGAAACAATACAGCAAGTTTAGTTGGGGTCGCTGCCGGTTTTATCCGGCTGGAGTACGTCTTTGTTACCAGTTTAACTCGCTTCAGGCACACCCGGCGCGACAGGAACAGGCGTTTACTCGACTATTTACGAAACGGAACCCCTTTCAGCTTACGCCATTTTTATAAACTATTTTACCCCACGTAAATATCGGACGAAAAAAGGCATGTTACGTTATTATTATAACCTGTAGTTATTACATTGCATAAGAAATCATATTTATGTTAATAGTATTTTTAAGAACACTAGTTATAGTTTATGTGAAAATATTAGAGAGGTAGATGTTTAGTGAAAGTATTCGGCAAGTTTTTGGGGCACAGCTTATAAAGCCGTGATATGAGTGCCTTTCGAGATGAAATCCAATAATCATAGTAAGGACTCTGAGAAGTGCTCTCCAACGAACTAGACCAAACTAAAGCCTCTTGATCCGATGTTGGGGACCGACGGAAAATATTATACACTTTACGTGCTTTTATACAACATGTTATTGATTTTTTAAATGTATTATTTGAGTCATGACTTTCTTTATAGACTAAGTAATGCATTTCTGCTATGAATTCAAGTATATGAATTCATAGTAAGTATTACACATCCATTTACATACAATCTATAAATTATTGTTATGATAAAATTATACACAGTTGCATACGCTAATTTATCTTTAACTTTGTACTCGAAAATGTATTTATTTATTTTATTTACTATTATGGGGAACAAACAGATAATACATTACATATAGACAACACATTAGTCAAAATGGAATCAGAAGTCGTAGAGTTACAAAATCTGAGCTCTTTCATAATGATACAACACTTTACTTTTTATCTTTACGAAATCTTTCATATTTTACCGCGAAACGGATAAACGGGAAAGCAGAGAAAAACAGAGAGAGAGAGAGAGAGAGAGAGAATCGCAATATACTTAATACTTCTACAGAGTTCCTTTTGTACGTTTTTAATACCAAACCATAAAAACAGTAAAATTTGACTGTCCCGCCGCTGTTACTGTATTGTATATTACTTGTATTGGTCTTCGTCTTCAAAAATCAACTGTAATGTATGCCACTGTGGCGCAATTGAGGCATAAATTGGTGTGATCACATTACGAAACAAGCTGCACTGAAATTGTAAAACAATAAATTACGACATTGTAATCTACTAATTATTACATCAACCTCCACATTTCCATTATACGTTTACAAAAATGAACTACGGTATTGATTTCTAATTTTGAATTATTAATAACTTCAATAATGAGTTAAGTCATAAATGAACCTGTCTGAATGTGAATATGATAGTACTGTGTGTGGCTTCGTATAGCATATTTGACTAGGTATCGCCAAATTCGATTTCGCCAGCCTATTTAAATTTCATAGTTGTACTGCAAACAGCACTTCGTCGGCTATTTCTGTCAGTCGGCGGACAGGTCAAGGGTTAAATTTAAGTTAAATACGGGTCGTTAACTCTTTAGGATGATAGGCATTTAATTTTCCATTACGTTATTTATGTCACAGACTATTTATTTAATAGCAGGAAAGAATAATCAGAAATTGAATAGTTATAGTATTAGTTATCAAAGGTGTTCGTTGAATTAGTGAGGTTTTAGTGTAGATACTCATAAAGCCATTTAATCATTGATACTTTTACGTTATTTTATCTGTTTTGTAAAATTCTTAATTTATTTTATTACTTTAATTGCTGCAATATTTCTTTTTTCGGTTACAATACTGGTTGTGGTCTATCGGTAAAACGCACAGCTGCTACGCAGCGGGCGTGGGTTCGATCCCCGGCTCATGCCAGTGAGTTTTTCAAAACTTGTACGAAATATCATTTGATATTCACAAGTGCTTTATGGTGAAGGAAGACATCGTGAGGAAACCTGCATACGCATGCGAAGAAATTCAGGGGTGTATGTAAAGTTCCCAACAAGTACCTACTGGGCCAGCGTTTGGACCACGCAAAACAGGCACGTTTGATGTCGAGTTGCGGAAAAAATGTCCAGAATACAATACAACACAATACAAAAATACTGATTGAAGATAATGTTAATCTAGCAATGTACAAGAATGTCCTACACATTCTCGAAATGCCTAAAAATACTAGAAAATAAATCTCATGAAAGTGGCCATTGAGAACAATCTCTTAAATTTAAGACTTGTTTCGCTATGGTTTTTTCCATAGAAATTGGTCCTAAATCTGCGACGAATGATACCGAGAACATTCCATGAAGATTTATAAAGGTTCTAGCAGGCTAAGCTAAGAAGATTGATTGTAACAAAATAGTACATTACGACACAAATGCGAAAAACATGAAATTCGAAACGAGTGGCGATGTTTTAAAACACGACCGATGGGGAGTGTTTTAAATCGATACGACACGAGTTACGAATTTCGTTTTTGCACGTGTCTCGTACGATATTTTTTAGTGCAGATGACCCTTCGAAGTTTTGGACCTGACGTAAAATGACACACTTCTCGCACTAGAACCTAAAAAGGCACCATCTGTACTAAAAATATTTTTTTTAGTACAGATGGTGCTTTTTTAGGCTCTAGTGTGAGAAGTGGCTTATTTTACGTCAGATCCAAAATTTCGGAGGGCCTCTATTATTACTAGCTAAACCAAGTAAGCGTACTTGGTTTAGCTAATATTATCATAGTTTAAAAATTACCACGATTTTAGGCATTTTCGTAAATAACACTAAAACAAAAGAAGATCGAGAGCCAGGGCTCGGATACCGGTTTTTACTCCATACAAAAGAACAGTTCGAATTTCGTTCTTTTTTGTTCTTCGGTATGTCAATTCTTTGTTAATGGAGTAACTTAAAAATACGTCGTTGGTAATTTCATAACATCTGCAATGTAACTAAAGACCGAAGAGCTGGCGACTTCCTCGCACAACGCATCAGTATTGCGATACAGCTAGGAAATGCCGCCAGCATCCTCGGTACAATGCCACAAGGGCCAATCTTAGATATAGGTTAGGTTAAGTAGATTAGTTAGATTTAATCTATTTACATAAATTGTAGTTTTGAAAATACATTCTGAGTACTGCATAAAGAATATAAAACATTTTAAATATTGGGCTATTTCGAGGTCCTCGAAAAAAACCGGTTCCGAGCCTTGTTGGTTGCGTTCTTAGGGCCTTCCAACACTGCAACTCAAATTACAACCAAATCCCTTGAGGGGGCCAAGCTTTTTAGGTTAGCCTGCTAGACCCTTTCGGCAACTTGTCGGTGAATTTCTGTAAAGTCCATTTCAAATACGAAGGCCCGATTCCACTTGACAAAGTCATTAGACGTCAACGATAGGATCAGTGATAACAAAAGATACCTGGCCAGAACCTTTTGTGGCGTGATATTTTTTGCATACGTCGGTGCCAATTTGTAGTGGGCCAGTTAAATGACAAAAGTTTCGAGTGGCGTCGGGCCTTTATATTTGAAACAGACTATATACGCCTCGGATCGTCACGGTACCAAAGCCAAATAGTACACGGACTTCTGTACTGTCTGTATTATAAATCAGTCTTTAGTACCCAAATGGGTCACCTTCGGGTTGACCCGTATTTACCGCCTGTAAGCGCACCACTATCATTTCCCGCTATGTGATTATTGTAATATTCGACTACGGTTTGTGACATGTCACGTAGGCGTGAACATAAATTATGAAAGTAACTATATAGCAATAGTAGGCGTACCTATGCTACGAAAATATAATTGCATGATTCTCTATATTACGTACATGGGTACGCATATATTCACCAATACCAAATGATTTCTTAAAAATCCCGTGAACCTTTGTTATAAAAAAATATTAGATAAGCTTTAAAAACGCTGTTTTATAAATAGGCTATTCATGATTATGCCGTAACAGAGACAAAGGTACACTTAAAGGTACGTGAAATATGAATACCAAATAATTTCAGTCACTTATTAGCGAAATGACTAATGGGGGCGGCTGAAGTAGAGTTTTCATAACAGGAGGGCACTTTAGTGACTCTATGAATTAGAAGCGACCTCATTAACCCACATAAGCCGGGCTCCACTTAGATCACTATGGCATTAACAATTAAACGAATCACCCTCCCGACGCTTGCCAGCGCAAGGGAGAACACTTTTAGCTCGTTCGAAGGGTTTATGGCAATACCTGCTTTATTGGGTACCTGCGTAGATGTACAAATAACTCTGTTTTCACTTTGGTGTGTAAGCATCATCATCATCATCATCATCATCATCATCAGCCTATGATAGTCATACCTGGGATAACTGGAGGCAAGTTATAGGGATTTGATATCGTTTAAAAAGATGTCGATATAATTATAATAAAAAATGTGCTTACTGAACATTCTCGATTACAGTACAGAGGTTCAATGTCATATCTGATATCGGGCCTCTTGTATGCAGATGCCATTTTAATCAAATTGACAATTTAAATATTGATTTTTTTAATATTAATTGTATATTTTGAAAACTATTTTAAAATAAACGCGTAACTACCCGTTTCAATTGATTTTTCATTTTAATTGAAGAGTAAGTACTTAATATTTATTTATGCCGAATAACATTTTGATGTTGTCATTCACAGTAACATCGATATATTTTTAGTCGATAAAATATTTTGCTACATCTCTTTCGTATAAATGCCCCGAGTTATCCCAGGTATGATGATAGTCCACTGCTAGACGTAGGCCTCTCCTATTAACTATGCATATTGTCGCATTAGGAGGTAAATGCCCATAATCGCCACGCTGGGCAAGCGGATTGGCGATCGCAGTAATGTGTCCACTATGATGACGCTGCTGCCCATCATCAATATTTTATCAAATAATGGTAAGTGATACTTCAATCCCTTAGTCGACTCTTACGACACCCACAGGAAGAGTTGGGGTGGTGACAAATGTATTCTTAATGCCGTCACCACGCGGCCGGGTGACGGCGTGTAAGCAATTTAACAAAATCTTCAACGTAGGGTTTCGGAAATGGTAGTCGTATATTTATAGACATGTTTGATATAATATGTTTATTCCGAAAAAGTAAGTTTTTTTCGTATCATTTTCGTAATTGTGAATCAAATACAGACAAAAAATGGTCAATAAAGATAGCAGGCAACCACCTAAGTACCTTTAGAACCAGTCATCTTAAAGTAAAAGCCTATGATTTTAAAAATACAGTGAAACCCCGTTAATACGATTTCGTAGGGACCAGACAAATAACGCGTCTTAAGCGGGAAAGCGTATTATGCGGGAAGAAGACATTGCATTTATTTTTTGTCAAATTTTTAATTTTTCTGTGTAATGTTAGATATTATGATATAATATTAGATATTTTTCTTATACATATTATATATTTAACTGATTTGGACGCAGAGATAAAGAAAACAAATTGTACTAAGGTTGCACATGCAGGTGTATACTTGTCGCTTGGTCAATGCAACAACAAAGGAGGAGCGATCGGTAGAATTATTTTTTCCAGCCTAATTTTCAATTGGTATAGTACCTAAACTTATAACATTCCTGCTTACATCTATAAGTAAATAACTAGTTTTTTGCTCTGTGCGCGAGGCCCAAGGGCCTCGCGGGCCTCTCTTTTTGTCGACTGGACGAGTGGAGGACTCGAGATTTATTTTTTATTTTCTTTAATTTTTTTTTATTGTTTTTGTATTATTTTCTACTTTTATCGCAGTTTTTGGGCTTTTGAGCTGGACTCCTGCAGCTCGGCCTTCGGCCTCGCGAGCTGGCAGGCCTCTGAGGGACGCTTCGGGCCTTCGGCCCTACGCGGAGCTCGGCCTTCGGCCTTCGCAGATTGTCGAAACGAATCGTCGGGCCTGCGGCCCTCCGATTCGTTTTCATGTTACACTTTTTCATTGAGTAGCATGGGGGTTCTGGACTCAAGCAGCTCGGCCTTCGGCCTCGCGAGCTGGCGCGTCTGTGTTGGACGCTTCGGGCCTTCGGCCCTACGCGGAGCTCGGCCTTCGGCCTTCGCAGGTTGTCGAAACGAATCGTCGGGCCTGCGGCCCTCCGATTCGTTTTCATGTTACGCTCTTTTCATTGAGTAGCATGGATGCCTTGGACTCCTGCAGCTCGGCCTTCGGCCTCGCGAGCTGTCACGCCTCTGAGGGACGCTTCGGGCCTTCGGCCCTACGCGGAGCTCGGCCTTCGGCCTTCGCAGATTGTCGAAACGAATCGTCGGGCCTGCGGCCCTCCGATTCGTTTACATGTTACACTTTTTCATTGCGTAGTATGGGAGCACTGGACTCTGGCAGCTCGGCCTTCGGCCTCGCGAGCTGGCGCGCCTGTGTTGGACGCTTCGGGCCTTCGGCCCTACGCGGAGCTCGGCCTTCGGCCTTCGCGGCTACGAAGCTTCGCCTTCGGGCCTTCGGCCCTCAGGCTCAGCTTATATAGTTACTCAGATTTTATTATACGTAGAAAAGCTTTACTTTCTCGCAGCTCGGCCTCCGGCCTCGCAGGCTACCGTGCCCCTATGGGACGCTCCGGGCCTTCGGCCCTACGCGGAGCTCGGCCTACGGCCTTCGCTGGGGTTCGAAGCGAACCGTCGGGCCTGCGGCCCTCCGGTTCACTTATTAAGACAGTTAGGAAGGGCAGTTTCACCGCGTGGGCTCGCCCGTCGGGCCTTCGGCCCTCGGGCTCGCGCGGAGAGCACCTCGATCGTGACGCTCCGGGCCTTCGGCCCTACGCGGAGCTCGGCCTTCGGCCTTCGCGGGCTTGACGCCTCGCCATCGGGCCTTCGGCCCTCAGGCTCGGCTTATTAAGATACTGGGGTTGTTGAACGCTTGGTAGCCCGATTTGCTCGGAGCTCGGCCTTCGGCCTCGCTTTAAATTACTTGGGGGTGACGCGCTTGGGCACTCGGGTCGAAGCTCCGGGCCTTCGGCCCTCCGCAAGGTCGGCCTTCGGCCTCCCACCCTGAAGCTCGCCCTTCGGGCTCGCTTAACATAGATTTATATTGGTTCTGGTAATGTTCCGGCCCTCCTGCAGCGAGGCCTTCGGCCTCGCCCAAAATTACTGGAGTTCGGGACCCCCTTGGGCCCCGGGAGTGAAGCTCCGGGCCTTCGGCCCTCCGCGGGGTCGGCCTTCGGCCTCCCGGCCTGAAGCTCGCCCTTCGGGCTCGCTTAACTTACTTAGGATTTTGACTTTTTGTTCGGGGTGTCCGCCATCTTGGATTTTTTTCCAAATTTTTTTTCAGATTATCAATCCTGGGCCCAAATAATGCCCGCATGCCAAATTTCAGCGCGATCGGACCATTATTTCGAAAAATCCATACAAAATTTTTTTTATGCAAAAAATCTGAAAAAAATTTTTTCGGAATCTGGAGAGCCCAAAAGTCACGCACAGCGATTTCCAGCTCGATCGGATGAAAAAAAATTTTTCGAAAAAAAAAAAAAATTTTTTTTGCAAAAATTTTTTGCCCACCTGACAGCTCTCGGAGTCCTCTATGACATTTGGTCGAGCACCCC
>JALPQI010018121.1:0-16275 GCA_025490895.1 Thaumatotibia leucotreta
AAATGTGTGGATTGTAATCAATATTCTATGTATAATTTTGGAGTTCATTTACTTAAATATAATATTTCTTTTCTAGCTGTTCGTCTTCGCTGAACTCTTGAATGAGATGCTAATGCGCGATTTCGGCTTCTATATTTACAAGACCCTTTACACCTTGCCTGAGAAAGTTGAGGAAGTAAAGGAGGTCAAAGACAAGGAAACCAAAGAGGTCAAAGACGACAAGAGTGCTGAGAAAACTGAAAAGAAGGTTGGTGACTATATGTATTTTCTTGTAATCCTCAAAATTATCAGTAAGATGACTAGATGAGATATCAAACCCTTAGATTTTCCATTTATGATGTTATCCAGTAGTTATCCAGTAAACCTTTTTGATTTGTCTTAAATCATGTATGCTGAGGTTAAAAAGTAAAGTCAATGTTTTAATCATTTTACACTTTGTGATAGTTTTATTTTTATCAAGAAAATTGCTGTTTACAGTAGATAACGTTTGCCTTGTGCATAGAAACATGTGTTTACTAGATAAGACGTTATAGTCGATATTTTTTCAAAATATATGTGAATATTATTTTAGACACTGGTACTTTCCTTGCGTAAAACACGTCTCCTAACCTAGCACGCCGAAAAGTATTGTTTGTCCCCTTTCCGTCTTATCAATGGGACTGAAAGGGACAAACGACACTTTCGACTTGCTAGTTTAGTAGGCTTAGCACAGGATCAGTGCGACAATATGTCGGCGCGAGATAGATTATCCATCTCTCTTTTATTCATATAGTTAGTAAAAGATGGAAAATCTATCTCGCGGCGACATACTGACATACCAATCATGTGCTAAGCATATAGGACACGTTTATGGATAAGGTCAATAATATAAATCTAAATTTAAGGATGATAAGAAAGAAGAGGAGAAGAAAGAGGACAAAAAGGACGAGAAAAAAGAAGATAAGAAGGATGAGAAGAAAGAGGAAAAAGACAAGAAAGACGAAAAGCGAGATGATAAGCGCGAGGTATCGCGCCGACGGGACAGACGGGTATAAAACTCTTATAAAAATTATTGTTTTTAGTACAGATGGTGCGTTTTTTAGGCTCTAGTGCGAGAAGTGTCATTTTACGTCAGGTCCAAAACTTTGGAGGGCCATCTGCACTAAAAAACGTCGTACGAGACACGTGCAAAAATGAAATCCCCTATCGGTCGTGTTTTAAAACATCGCCACTCGTTTCGAATTTCATGTTTTTCGCACTTGTGTCGTAATGTACTATTTTGTTATTTGATGATGTCCCTAGAGAAATTCGTCTTTGATCTTCCCTACTTTATTAAAATTGATCAACAAAAACAATTTCATGTTAAATCAAACTAGGGGCAATAGGCCCCAGGTATGATATATCAGTGGGGCCACGGTGCTCAAAAATATCTGAACATGCACTCTGTGGAATCTATTACAGTAGAGGTATGCTCAGATATTCGTGACACCAACTGTATTACATAATATTCTGTTATTAAGTAAATATTAGTAAAATTAACACGTTCGACGCCGGTGACACGCATATGTGACCGAAAAAACTGCACTCCTATGCCAGTGACACACATACATGATCAAAGTAATACTAGCATCAATCAAGTTCTCACTCCTATGTCAGTGGCATAAAAATACGAACGTTTTTGACACAGTGCTGTGTCGCCGGCATAGGAGTAGAATCTTTTCGGTCACACATGCGTGTCACTGGCATAAGATTTCTATTATATAACTTCGATCGGCATAGTATTAGCACTTAGTGAAACAGTACCGGAGGCGAACGTGTTAATGCTCATTGGGCCTAAACCTAACATTGGAACTCTTAAAACTAACTAATCATACCTACAGGGCTCCGCGAGCGACGATGAACGCAGCAGCTCCCCTCGCCGCCGCAGCCGCGGGGTCGAACTGCCCCCCGACCCCTACCTTCTCCTCTCTCTGGTCTACTTCGACACTGCACGCGGCGGCCAGATCACTAAGAAGGACTTACAGAACCTCTTCATGTCGCTCGGACTGCAGCTGTCGCGGTCCCAGATTAGGAGCATACTGGAGAAAGTGTGCATCAAGGACTCTTTCAGTTACAAGTGAGTCATTGGATGGTGGCGCGATATAATCATGGGATAACCCGGCCGGACCTGCTATTTAGCCAAAACATTTAGGAAGTTGTTCAATCAAACCGTAAATTAGCAAACAGGTGGAAATCGAATTCTGTAATTGTGACATCCCTCATGTGGGATCCCGAACATCATCTCTAAGACAACTATTGATATTACACAACAATCAAATATCCTTAATCAATTCATATTCTTCTGAAGGACGATAATTCCACCCAAATAAATCAAATAATAACTGCTCTAAAATAATTTCCTATCCACAGGAGCTTGATCCAAGCCATCAAAGATCTGGTGGCGGGATCGCATGAGGCGATGCAAGACCTTCCTCTCGATACCACCATTGTTCCTCAAGAGGTTCCTTCTCACGTAAGTTACGCAATCCGCTAAAAAAAAAAAACTTACCCCATCATTCATTAACCCCTCGTATGCTTCCTGTCAAATTACGTTACTGAAAAAGTGACCTTGACACTTAAAACAATAGGTTTAAATTCCCACGCACGGATCCGTGTCTAAGCATACGAGGGGTTAAACGTGTCCTAACTTAGAAACCCGATAAGTATTGTTTGTACCTTTCGGTCTTATCTATATTATCGGCTTACTAAGTTAGGAGTAGCGATGGGTCGTTCCTGGTAACTTATCCAACACAGTATGGGGAATATTCCTAAATAGAAACTTGCCCTATAGTAACATTGGGAAATGACCGAGAACAACCCATCACTAGTTAGGAGATGTTTGTGAATAAGGGGGTTAGACTTTAACTCTGCCCTTCTAAGCATACGCGCGATAATAAGTTCATAAAATGTAAGTATTTGTAGAATAATGAACAATTGATTGACATTTTTAAACCTGGTTCTTGCGCTTATGTTTAGGAGGGCAGAACTGTAATAAAAGTCTGGACAAGTTACTTATATTTTCAAATTTTTGTAACATTTGTCGTTTATTTTAGATTGCCGAACTTGAGGCTGCTATTGCAGCGGGCAACCGGGAATTGCTGCCGGTCTTCAACCGACCATCGGAAGAAGGATCCTCCTCTAGCGAAACAAAGGATGTCAGTGATAAGGGTAAATATTATTGTTAAGATAAGAACCAACCACTTCTTGCTTAGCTCGTAAGAAGTCACCAATGTACTGAATTTTTTTTATTGGGATTTATACATTCTACAACTTGTAGATCAAAATAGTATATGAATTCATAATAATATTATGAATACTTAATCTGATTCCGGATGTATAAGGCTGGCCTTAGGCTCTAGTGCGAGGGTAATTTTACGTCAGTTCCAAAACTTCGGAGGGCCACCTGTAAGTACTAAAAAACGTCGTACGAAACACGTGCAAAAACGAAACTCGTAACCCGTGTCGATTTAAAACACTCCCTATCGGTCGTGTTTTAAAACATCGCCACTCGTTTCGAATTTCATGTTTTTCGCACTTGTGTCGTAATGTACTATTACACAATTGTGTTATTATAGAGATTTATCTTGTTTAGACCGCGAAGTTTGTTGAGTGGCCTAAAGTACGAGATTGAAAAGCTTGCTTATAACTCGTAACACTATTGTGTACAGTATTTTTTCTACGATTAAATAAAAATAAGTAAACAAATCTAAATAACGAAATAAATACCGCCGAAACGAAGTGCAGTTTTTAAGGTCGCCGCTCGTTGATGTCTACGGGTGTTCTAGATTTCCGTTTGTGACCGTACTGTATTAGGACATTTCTCCGCCGAGCGTTTCAACTGCTGTGACATCGGTGGCAGCCTTATCACATTATTGAGAGATGCATGTATTCTTGGTAGAGGTGGTTGACACGATACCCACGGAAATCAAGTAATAATGTTGCCACCGAAGTCACGGCGGTTGAAACGCTTAAAGAAATGCCCTTTTCATCACACTTGCTGTCTAAGCGCGCCATTGCTTGCATGCATAGCGGGAGTAATAGAAAAGTGAAATTCCCTAGGGAGTAATAGAAATGTCAGTACATCATTTATAGTACATTGTGCATCAAGGGAGGTAAGTACGGAATTACTAACGAGAGTGTTAGAAGCCCGACGCCGTTAGGCGGAGGGCTTTTATGACTCGAGTTAGTATTCCGCTTACCTACCGTGATGCATACAATGTTTTTCATCACACTTGCTGACAAAAAATAAGCTTTTAGACATAAATATTTATTAAATAACGTACTGACATTTCTATTACTCCCTAGGGAATTTCACTTTTCTATTACTCCCGCTACGCACGCAAGCAATGGCGCGCTTAGGCAGCAAGTGTGATGAAAATTATATTTTGTCTTGAAACTTATTTTTTTGTCGGCAAGCGTAATGAAAAACATTGTATGCATCACGGTCGGTAAGCGGAATACTAACTCGAGACATTAAAAGCCCTCCGCCTACGGCGTCGGGCTTCTAACACTCTCGTTAGTAATTCCGTACTTACCTACAGATGTAGTGAGAAATGACTTGCCTTCGGAAACGTTCGTCAACGTCATGCTGTTTCAGTCTATCTCACTGAGACTGACAGTAATAGCTGTCATGCTACTTCAGTCAGACTCGGTGACAATGCCTGAAACGGGTCCATATTGGCACTTATACAATTTTTTCTTCGAATATTTTTACTAATACCGTTTTTTACTCATAATCATCATTATTCCGAAAAACTTTTCTCATACTTTTTTATTACTAAAAATTATACTTCTACCTACAATGTTCATAACGATTTTTATTTCGAAATTTTATCCTCCTAAAGTCGTCAAGTAGATTAATCTATACTCATAAAGTTATTTGAAATAAATTGTTTATTTATAAACATTTTCCCATTAGGTTCACTCTGTTGTGGTAATCTATACTCATAAAGTTATTTGAAATAAATTGTTTATTTATAAACATTTTCCCATTAGGTTCACTCTGTTGTGGTATAAATCTTTTATGAATAACATAAACTATGTAGTCATAATGGGCTTTGTGCAGAAACTGTTGTGACATACTCAACTTTAGCATATTTCTTTGTGGCAGATTTCGAGTTGTTCGAATATTATTCGAGCATAATTTCGATGCTCCTATTTATGATGAGGCATAATCTGGATGTGCATAAAAAGTATCGGCATAGTTTGTTTTAGCATAACAGAGAAGGAATAATTACAACCTCTCAATATAATCGAGGTAGTAGTAATATTCTATACATTACTTACTGTGTTACTGAGCTGAGTACTTTCTAGGTTGCTAAAAAAAAAATAACCTCGAAAACTAAGGCGGGAGCAAAGCTCCCGCCTTAGTCTTCTAACCTAACCTATCTGAGTCGGATCTGCCCCGGAAGGTTTTGTTCGCTCGCTTCGCTCGCTCACTGCAGAAATTTTCACCCTCACAGCAAATTCTGCCTGACGAAAAAGGCAAGTTTCGAACATTTGGCTACATGCCCAAAAAAAAAATGCAAATCTAATTTCTGTCTTATAACACTCGGCGTAATTAATGATATGCCAAGATAGTTTCGGACAAAATAATATTCGAAATATTGTTATTTAAGCCAAGTGATGTTTCTGTCTCATTAAGTTGATGCCAAAATAGATTATACCAAGTCTGTTATGTCCTAAGCGTTTCGGACAAAAAAAGTTTAGAGGGAACCCGTTTAGTACAGTACCTACTCTGCCACAACCTGATTTGTGCAGGTAGCCAGTTTACAGTAATAGTACGATTTATATTTAATTAAACAAAAATAATTCATACATAAAACCAGTACGGATAAAAATAAATGCCTATAACATTAGAATATACATATAGCATAAAATAAGTATAGTGAAAAATTATATAAACATAAAAGTTAGTACTAAAAATATGTATGAAAAACAATATTATGAACATAAATAATTCTATGTGATGATGATTATGAACAAAGATTATTCTAAATACCGATCATTATGAAGTTAAATTGTATAAGAAAAAATTTCGGAGTTCCAATAATCTAATTTGCAATTTTATAAATACTTTGGCGCACCCGCCTGAAACAGCATGTGTTTACGAACGTTTCCGAAGGCAAGTCATTTCTCACTACACCTGTACCTTGAAGCACAATGTACGGCCAGCCGTACACCTGTAAGTTCTTACGTTAGTTATAGGGACAGGGCTATACTAAGGAATGAGATAGTGATATTCACCTCTCATTCCGACGAAATGTATCAAAAAATAGATGTTTTCCATGAATCACTTTGTAGCTTCAAGCGGTTATCCTTGCAATGTATTCAACAACTACAACTATAATACTTACTTTTCATTTTAATATTATTATCTTTCTGTTTTTAATAACTTACGTAATTCAGTAACATGTGTGTCGGTGCACCTTGGTTGCACTGTGTCATGACTCGTGGCTTGGAAAGGCCCTTACGGGTTCTTCAATACGGTTCAATTTAGACACCGTTCCGTTTGCGCTGACGCACATATTATTTAGTTGCCCATTTAGGTTTTTTTTTGTTTTAAATTATTGAATTAAGGAGACTGTAAGTCTGCTATTGTAATAGTTTATAATGTATCAAATGTAACCACATGTGACTGTTTGTTTCTGAATAAATAAAATAAAAAAATAAAAAATTCCTTAGTATAGCTCCGTCCCCATCACTTACGTAAGAACTTACAGGTGTACGAGCGCTCTACTATTATGATATAAATCCCCTCGCAGGCGTGGTGATGTACAAGTCCCGCGTAGTGGACGTTGGCGCGCTGGTGGCTGCGGAAGCGCGCAATGCGGCCACACGCTCGCGGCTGGAAGCGGCGCTCGAGGACGCTCGTGCCGCGCTGAAGGCCGCACGGCAGGCCGCCGAGTCGCGCCACAAGGCCGAGCGCGGCGCCAACGCGCAGCTCGGCGAGCTCGCCGACCAGCTCGCCGTCGCCAACAAGCGCGTCACCTCCCTCACGGTACGTAGCCGTGACGCGGCAGCCGAGTCGCGCCACAAGGCCGAGCGCGGCGCCAACGCGCAGCTCGGCGAGCTCGCCGACCAGCTCGCCGTCGCCAACAAGCGCGTCACCTCCCTCACGGTACGTAGCCGTGGCCGCGGCAGCCGAGTCGCGCCACAAGGCCGAGCGCGGCGCCAACGCGCAGCTCGGCGAGCTCGCCGACCAGCTCGCCGTCGCCAACAAGCGCGTCACCTCCCTCACGGTACGTAGCCGTGGCCGCGGCAGCCGAGTCGCGCCACAAGGCCGAGCGCGGCGCCAACGCGCAGCTCGGCGAGCTCGCCGACCAGCTCGCCGTCGCCAACAAGCGCGTCACCTCCCTCACGGTACGTAGCCGTGGCCGCGGCAGCCGAGTCGCGCCACAAGGCCGAGCGCGGCGCCAACGCGCAGCTCGGCGAGCTCGCCGACCAGCTCGCCGTCGCCAACAAGCGCGTCACCTCCCTCACGGTACGTAGCCGTGGCCGCGGCAGCCGAGTCGCGCCACAAGGCCGAGCGCGGCGCCAACGCGCAGCTCGGCGAGCTCGCCGACCAGCTCGCCGTCGCCAACAAGCGCGTCACCTCCCTCACGGTACGTAGCCGTGGCCGCGGCAGCCGAGTCGCGCCACAAGGCCGAGCGCGGCGCCAACGCGCAGCTCGGCGAGCTCGCCGACCAGCTCGCCGTCGCCAACAAGCGCGTCACCTCCCTCACGGTACGTAGCCGTGGCCGCGGCAGCCGAGTCGCGCCACAAGGCCGAGCGCGGCGCCAACGCGCAGCTCGGCGAGCTCGCCGACCAGCTCGCCGTCGCCAACAAGCGCGTCACCTCCCTCACGGTACGTAGCCGTGGCCGCGGCAGCCGAGTCGCGCCACAAGGCCGAGCGAGTAACTGTTGGCGATGTAAATATTCAGGGTGAACCATGAGTCGTGAACAGTTAATACGTTTTTCTAACTCTATAAACAACTAGACCTACAAGTTACTTAGAAATAGTCATGTTTTTTTTTGCATTTTTTCTGGCTTTTTCTAAAATGTTGTTTTTCTGAAATGATAACGGCTATTTAAGCTATATAAAACGTTAAATGTAATAAATATCATTTAATTTTACACGAAATGACAAAATTGTCGTTATTAATTACTTCAATTTGAAGAGGTAATTTAAATTATTTAATTTGTCTTAAAAATCCTTTTGAATATCCTAAAACCAAAAAATACAAAAATAAAATAACTTGTCAATTTTTAAGTAACTTGTGGGGCATTTAAATGTTAGTTGTTTGTAGAGTTAGAAAAACGTATTACTGTTCACGACTCGATATATTTTAATGCCGTGTGGTGACGGCAGTAAGAATACATTTGTAACCACCCCAACTCCTCCTGCGGGTGTCGTAAGAGTCGACTAAGGGATTGAAGTGTCACTGACCATTCTACAAGATTGATGATGGGCAGCAGCGTCATCATAGTGGACACATTTCTGTGATCGCCAATCCGCTTGCCAGCGTGGCGATTATGGGTATTTACCTCCTAATGCGTCTATACGCATAGTTAATAGGAGAGACCTACGTCCAACAGTGGACTAACATAGGCTGATGATGTGTGTCATACATTTTATGACAAAATACTACATAAAATTAACGAACTTCCTCTCTAGTACGGTCAAATCGTATATTAAACTCGCAAAACATGTAGTAAAGCTGCATTTTTGGTATGTTATTTAGACACCATAGGGCAGTATAAAACCACATTTTGCAAGCAAAAAAAAGTTGTGCTAGCTGCGTTATACGTGAAAAACTGTGACATTTACTGTCTATTTTGTGTTTCTGATTTTTATAAAAAAAGCCTTACGTTTTTTGACAATATGCATCAGGTAACGGTTAAAGATGAACGAATTTGTAACAAGATGAGGTAACACGCATTACCGTAGGTCTTATAGTTTCAGAGATTCGAGACTTCAAATAGTACCCTGTTTTGTAAACTAGATAAAATGTTGAGTTTTGCTAACGTTCTTGGTTTAATATCGCCTTACCTAATTATGCTACGAAAAACATGAAATAATTATCTTATAGCGCAATTAATATTCTTTCATTAAAGGGTAAAATCAGGTCAGTAAACTTTGTAATTGAAACTAAAAACGCGAAATTCAAAAAGCAGGAGGTCCGCTATCTAAGTTTTTCATACAAATGGCAAGTCGTGTTGCAAAGCTGCAATTTTTGTATATTATAAAGGCTCTATAGGGATGCACGAAAATGCATATTACAAGAAGAAAAAAAAGGATTTAGGTATAGGACGTAAAAAACTGAAAAAAATCGGACTTTTTTTAGTTTTTGACGTTTAACTAAAAAACTATGACATTTTGATACTAATTGCTATAAAACTATGAAAGAATATTAAATTTTAAAGGTTTTGAGCTACCTTGCATTACCCTAAATTATATAGATTTAGAGATAGGACATTTCAAAATGTGCCCTTCATTAAGTTAAGAAAATAAATGCATGTTTTGAAGCCTCGTATACCCTCAACTATAAGACTTACAGTAATTGTTATTGGCTCAATTTGTTCCAAATTTAATGTAGTTATTATCTACAATTACTTTTTTTTCTTAGCGCGAACGTTTTGCCAATATTGAGTGAATAGCTTTAACGTAGCCTAAAATTTGTTTATGTTTTGATAAAAGGGCACTTTATGAAATGTCGTATCTCAAAATATATATAACTTACGGTGATGCAACGTAGGTCAAATCCTTTCAAATTTAATGTTCTTTAATATTTTTTATAGTAATCAGTATCAAAAAGATAATAGATTTTTAGTTAAACGTCAAAAACTAAAAAAAGTGCGATTTTTTTTCCGTTTTTTACGTCCTATGCCCAAATTATTTTTTTATTTTTCTTTTAATATGCATTTTCGTATATATCTATAAGGCCTTTATAATATACCAACATTGCAGCTTTGCAACTCGACTTGCGATTTGTATGAAAAACTTAGATAGCGGGCCTCCTGCTTTTGGAATTTCGGGCTTATACTTTCAACTACAAAGTTCACAGACCTAATTTTACCCTTAAATTAAAGAATATTAAGTGCGCTATAAGGTCATTATTGCATGATTTTCGTAACATAATTAGGTGAGGCGATATTAAGTCGAAGACCTTAGCAAAACACAAAAATTTATCTAGTTTACAAAAAGGGGGTACTTTTTAAAGTCTCGAATCTCTGAAACTAGAAGACTTACGGTAATGCATGTTAGCTCAACTTGTTGGAAATTTATTAGTCTTTAAACGTTTATTTACATATGATATCAAAAACGAAAGGTTTTTTAAATAAAAATCAGAAACTAAAAAATGGCCGTAAATTTCGCAGTTTTTCACGTACTACCCAGCTAGCACAACTTTTTTTTTGCTTGCAAAACATGGTTTTATACTGTCCTATGGTGTCTAAACAACATACCAAAAATGCAGCGATACTACTTGATTTGCGAGTTTAGGGTAAAATTATGTACGATTTGACCGTACTACTCGATCATTACGGTTGAAATCTTTGTTATCACATTTTTTACAACTTGCAGGCAAGCTCCAAAATCTTCCATTCCGCCTTGAAGAGCATCCAGTCTAAAGTTGAAGCCGTCGTGAACATCAAATTTGAAGAAGACGATGTCGTAGAAGTCGTCAATGGACCGTCAAAGTAATTTATTATAAATATTAAGGAATCTTTCTGTACCTATGACTATGGAACCATTATCTTTCGTAGCATTAGATTAGACTGTAATTTGGTAACTCATTAAATTTACGTGGTTATTTCCGCTAGAACAAGAAATAAGTACATTGTTAACAATAAAAAAAATACGATACAATCGCCATCAGAATATCAAAACATCTCAACATGCACTCTAACGCCATGACAATATAGGCTCACTTCTGATATACCTGATGGCGATTGGACGAAATTTACAAAACGAGAGGGGCAAATCTACAAGACTAACATCATTACATCAGTTACCAATTAGTTCGTGTGTTTTTAACTTCCTGCCGCCCAGATAATAAAATTTGCCAGTGAATTTTGAATTATTAATGTAGGAAATAGAATAGAATTTCATTTCTTTCAGGAGACCTTTTAATAGGCCTCTGGGAGGCAGGAGGCTATATGTGTTAATATTAGTAAGTTTCTGTATTTCTGACTTAGTCCTAAATTTAACGACGCTTAAATCTACTCAATTGATATACAAGGTGGAATTCGACGAGGGACCTTTACGGAAATGGGAGATAGTTAAGGCTATACTGAGCAACTTTTACTATGGGACCAACCCCGAAATCGTAAAAAAAAACTTATCCATACAAAAAGGTACGGCATGTATACACACAATGTATGAAAGTCATTTTTTTTTACGATTTTGGGGTTGGTCCCATAGTAAAAGTTGCTCAGTATAGCCTTAACTGTCTCCCATTTCCGTAAAGGTCCCTCGTCGACTTCCACCTTGTATAAGAACCATTGATTTAGAATATATAAGTGGATCCCCAAACAGCTAAAAAAAATGGCCCAAAAAAATGTGCTGCAGAAGTAAATATTGCGGTCCTTTTGCTCCGCTATTCAGTTCTGACAGTTGACATTTGGTCACCTTACGGTATAGCATCATTAGTTTCTAGTACGGTCAAATCGTACATAATTTTATCCTAAACTCGCAAATCAAGTAGTATCGCTGCATTTTTGGTATGTTATTTAGACACCACAGGGCAGTATAAAACCACATTTTGCAAGCAAAAAAAAGTTGTGCTAGCTGGGTATTACGTGAAAAACTGCGAAATTTATGGCCATTTTTTAGTTTCTGATTTTTATTTAAAAAACCTTACGTTTTTTGATGTCATATGTTATTAAACGTTTAAAGACTAATAAATTTCCAACAAGTTGAGCTAACATGCATTACCGTAGGTCTTATAGTTTCAGAGATTCGAGACTTTAAAAAGTACTCCTTTTTGTAAACTAGATAAAATTTTATGTTTTGCTAACATTTTCGGCTTAATATCGCCTCACCTAATAATGCTACGAAAAACATGCCATAATGACCTTATAGCGCACTTAATATTCTTTAATTTAAGGGTAAAATTAGGTCAGTGAACTTTGCAGTTGAAAGTATAAACGCGAAATTCATAAGGCAGGAGGCCCGCTATCTAAGTTTTTCATACAATTCGCAAGTCGAGTTGCAAAGCTGCAATTTTGTTATATTATAAAGGCCTTATAGATATATACGAACATGCATATTAAAAGAAAAACAAAATAATAGTTTGGGCATAGGACGTAAAAAACGGAAAAAAAAATCGGACTTTTTTTAGTTTTTGACGTTTAACTAAAAATCTATTATCTTTTTGATACTAATTGCTATAAAACTAAGAAAGAACATTAAATTTGAAAGGATTTGAGCTACGTTGCATCACCGTAAGCTATATATATTTTGAGAAACGACATTTCATAAAGTGCCCTTTTATCAAAAATTAAACAAATTTTAGGTTACGTTAAAGCTATTCACTAAATATTGGCAAAACGTTCGCGCTAAAAAAAAAAAGTAATTGTAGATAACAACTACATTAAATTTGGAACAAATTGAGCCAATAACAATTACTGTAAGTCTTATAGTTGGGGGTATACGAGGCTTCAAAACATTCATTTATTTTCTTAACTTAATGAAGGGCACATTTTGAAATGTCGTATCTCTAAATCTATATAATTTAGGGTAATGCAAGGTAGCTCAAATCCTTTCAAATTTAATATTCTTTTTAAGTTTTGTAGCAAGTAGTATCAAAAAGATAATAGTTTCTTAATTAAACGTCAAAAAGTAAAAGAAGTCCAATAATTTTTCAGTTTTTTTCGTCTTATGCCGAAATTGTTTTTTTGTATTTCTTGTAATATACATTTTTGTACGTCCTTATAGGGCCTATATAATATACTAAAATTGCAGCTTTGCAACACGACTTGCGATTTGTATGAAAAACTTAGATAGCGGGCCTACTGCCTTTTGAATTACGCGTTTTTATTTTCAATTACAAAGTTTGCTGACATGATTTTACCCTTTAACGAAAGAATATTAAGTGCGCTATAAGGTCATTATTGCATGTTTTTCGTAGCATAATTAGGTGAGGCGATATTAAGCCGAAATCGTTAGGAAAACTCAAAATAGCGTTAGTTTACAAAAAAGAGTACTTTTAAGAAGTCGCAAATCTCTAAAACTATAAGACCTACGGTAATACATGTTAGCTCAACTTGTTGGAAATTTATTAATCTTTAAACGCTTCCTAACATATAATGTCAAAAAACGTAAGGTTTTTTTAATAAAAATCAGAAACTGAAAAATGACCGTAAATTTCGCAGTTTTTCACGTACTACGTAACTAGCACAACTTTTTTTTGCTTGCAAAATATGGTTTTATTGTGCCCTATGGTGTCTAAACAACATACCAAAAATGCAGCTTTACTACATGTTTTGCGAGTTTAATATACGATTTGACCGTACTATTCTACTATTTTGCGGTGTTGTTCGCAAATTTGACACTTATTGCTCACTTCACAAAGTTTTTTTTTATTATAGTTTATTGTAAGTGAGCGTTATTAGCTTCAACTGAAACATGATAGAAATGACTTTTAGTGCCACTTTTCTTGGTTTTTTTGTTTGGCTCTGTGCGTCCATTTATTATTTAATGTCATTGATAAGAACACACAAAAGAATTGGCAATGGCAACTGATGTTATAGTCTTGTGGATTTACCCAGACCGGCTCGAGCTAAACTGTTTTTTTTTAATGTCACAGACATGAGAAGATGCCAAAGAAAGAGGAGATAAAAAAACAGGAAGGGACAGAAGGTGCGAAACCAACGAAACAAGAAGAAGAAGCCCCTTCAAGTACGGAAGTTGTGGATTCATCAAATCTGGACAAGGAATCCAACGATATAATTGCACCAGAAAACATGGATCTTGATGATAAGGAATAAAATAATTATTTAACTTAGATTATATGTATAATTTGACATAAACTAAGCTTAGCATTTTACAATAGTCGCAAGCAAATCCAAGCATTGAAGTTAATGTTTAAATATTTTTACTTGTATACCAGTAAAGGGTAGATTGCAGATAATAAAATTTTAACTGTTGTAAGTCTGGAAGCCTAAATTAGTCGTGAAAGACTAGTAAAGCTTTACCTGTGTAACGTAACAGCAATAAAAATAATTCCAAGCTACGAATGGTGATTTCATTTATCTGACAAATAAAAGTGCCTATTTGATTTTTTTATAGATTGCTGAAAGTGAAGGCATCTGGCACCAGGCATGCCCATAATATGCTGATTGGTTTTTCACTAACCTTTTCGCCGCCAATTACTTGTTTAAGGTCAAGCCACACCAGATGAGTGTGCAGCAAGCACGTGCACATACGCGTTGTAGCGTATGCGAATGTGATATTAGATTGCGCACCGCTTGCGTGACGTGCACACGCGCGTGTCCAGCAAAGCGGTCTACTTATGACTTTTACATAAGCTACAACGCGCGCGCCACGCATGCGCACATGCTGCACACTCATTTGTTGTGGCCCGGCCTTAAGTCAGAACGTTTAAGCCCCACACGCGAATGACTTGGATATCAAGTCACAAATTCCAAAATAAAATGCAATACAAAGTTGTCAGTAGTTTATGTGCTATTTGTTACTTGGCGTGGGTGGCACACTATTTATTTTTTGATGTGGCAGCGAAAATTTTAAGTGTGAGTCAGAACGGCGAGTGTATCCTCGGAAATATAGGGTTTCCCAAAAATAACGCAAGATTTAAATGTAATGAAAAAGCATACTTTTTTCGACCAATTCCAATTTTTTTTCCTGACACACAAAATATACAGAATAGGATTAAGTATTATAATTGCATATCGCCCAGCAGCCCTGGTCTCCTTGACGAAAAACGGTTTTGACCCCATTTTCTGACCGTTTTTCGTTCATCCCAAATATTGCCATTTATCATATTTTTTTATTTTTTATTGGGTTATTTATAGTCAAAGATCGATGTCAGCAAGCTCTCGATCGTCCATGGTTTGAAGGAGGGGATTTCACACTGCAGCAACGAAATTCACCCATATTTATGCAAATTTCATAGAAAATTTTAACGAAGGAGTGCTATATATGTTACAGCAAAGCCTTCGAAGTAATTTTTCAGAATGCTTTACCACACTGAACCCTATTCTTTATACTTTATGATTAAATCGAGAAATAAGAAAGTCAAACAAGAAATAATTATTTTTCATCGATTTCAAATCTTGCGTTATTTTTGGGACACCCTATACACAAAATGAATATACCAAAAATAAACTAAGATTGTACTATCCAGTACTTATTATGAAATTATAAATGTACCTCTTCACTTTTACAAATAACGTTAATTACCAGAGATCTAGATAGATAGAGAATATGGACACGACTCAAAAGTTGATTAAATGAATAATTGAACGAATAATTTTTTGGAATAATTATTTCGAAGATTTGAGGTTGTCCGATCTCTGGTTATTACAATCTAAAGGTACTGCCGCCGCCGTCCTGACGGTTAGAACGGTGGGTGTAGGCTAAGTTTACCATGCCCCAAAAATTACCTAATGTACCTATGCCAAAAATTACCAAATTTGTACTCTGATATGCAGTAATCTATGAATAACTTCAAACTTTTTTCTTCATCGGTACTTACATTTCAACTACTATCCACCAAGCGCCTGCAAGAAGGCTACTGGCAATACGTGCTTTCAAATTAGTATCAAATAATAAATGCACCTAGGGAGGTAAGTAAAGTACCGTATTACTAACGAGGGTTAGTTTTTAATGACTAGTTAGTATGCCTCTTACCGACCGTGATGCGTACAATGTTTTTCATCACACCTAGGGAATTTCACTTTTCTATTACGCCCGCGATGCACGTGCAAAAACGAAATTCGTAACTCGTCTCGATTTTTAAAGCACTCCATTCGGCCGTGCTTTAATTTATCTCCACTCGAACTTCACTTTTTTCGCACTTGTATTGTAACGTACTATTTTATCATCTTTTTACATGCGTAATAGACTAGCGGCCCATGCTGAAAAAAATATGGGTCATTTGAACCACCAGGTGACCTATCTAGAACGATATAAGAGCATAAAATAATAAGATTCAGCACTATGCCGTCACTTGTAAGCTGTCCAACTGACTCCTGGTGAGAATTTAAAAGTACAGGTAGAGTGAGTACATTTTGGTCATATATTTTTGAACGGCA
>JALPQI010018122.1:0-29267 GCA_025490895.1 Thaumatotibia leucotreta
CAGCCTGCTTTTGAACCGCAGCTTCTTTACAGGGCCGGTTAAACCAAGGTCGCTTCTTTGCTCCTGTAGCTGTCCCCAATAAACTTGACACAGTTGTGATTTACGTATGAGATGATGTTTTGTTTCCAATATTTGATGTAGGTATGGATTAAAATCTAACGTGAAAAAGAAATACAAGTGCACCGGTTTTTTTTTAAATATACTGAGTCGAGACAGCAACGAAAAGAATTTTGACCCAGATACTGAAAATAAAATATCAAAATTCTATTGTATATGGAAGTTTATTGATTTTGTAATGGACTACAACTAGAAAACGGTCGTCAAACTGAAGATTGAGCTCTAAAACAGGCGCGCAATGTCACTGGTACTAAAAAAAATTAGAACTTTGTTCATTTCATGGGAATTAACTTGGAACTATTTTTTAAATTTACATATTATAGATAACAATATTCCAATGTACAAGTTGCAGAACATTCTCGAAATCGCGGGAATATATCATGAGAATTTAAGACTAAGTTCTCATTGAGAATGTTTCCACGAGAACTTTTAAAAAAAGAGGTATGAAGAATATTGTATTTGACAATTGAGTAAACAAGGCATAAAATGTACCATAAAAGGCATGTATATAGAACAGTTTAGGCATGATTAGATTGCTTGTAAAATTTAAATCGCCGATAACATTATCTATAGAAGTTTCGCAACTTATGAAACATCTCCTATTTAATAAATTGAAAATTAAATACGCGTATTTATTTTGACAATTCGTTGGATCTTAAGCTCTGAAATGGAATTCGAGATCAAAAATGTAAACAATCTATGACAATGACATGACATTATAAAATCAATGTTAAAATGACATTCCTGGGGTATAAAACTTTTTATTTTTTAACACCTTTATAAATTAACGTCGCATTTTGAGATGGGTTATTTATTTTATTTTATTTATTTGCGCACTTACAAACTATCCTTACAGGTGCTAAATCTAAGACAATGCTTGATGTTTAGGTGTAGATACGCGAAAGTCAAAGTATGTTCGATACACAAGTATCACAATCATTAACATAATTTTTGGATTTTTTGGACATGACTATAAAAAACATACGGCTGAGTGACCACGGTTCCTGATTACAAAAATAATACCTAGAAAATTTGCTAGAATGATGTAAATAATCAACATAATCAATGTTTGAAAACCAATGTCGTATGTTACTATAATCTTTAAGATAGTCGGGGAACGAATTCCAGTCTTCATCTATAGTTACAATCGAATCAATTTCTATAAAAACATTAAAATGATTGATTTGTAGGTAAAAATACTAAAATCTGTTTTCATGTACTTTGTAATGCTAAATTTTACAAGTTTTTATGGATTCATAAAAGAGTCATTTGGAGCACCATATTGTTTTGATTTTTTTCAGTACATTATTATAACTGCGAACCAAATGTTTAAAACTTTTTATCATTGCCAGTAGTATAAATTAAACACCCTACATTTTATTAAAACTAGAGAAATATATGATTAAAAAAATAATGTATGATATTAAAAATTTGAAAAATATTTAAAAACTATACGTACCGTCAGTGACATGCATGTGCGCATTTTTTAAAAGTATTTCAATGATTTTAGATTACCCACCTCTCGCGATAATTTTTTTGTGGTGGTATCCCATTTGTTTACATTTTTGATCTCCAATTCGATTTCAGATCTTACGCACATTGTGTTACTGCCATCTCTACGCCCCATAGTGGCAGAAAAAGTATCAAAAACCCATATTAAAGCAGGCCACTTGCGAACTATGTCAAAGTAAAGTTCTACATCAGATTGTAGGAGGTCCAACATTACATAATACATGGTTCTGCCATGTGGTGACGGTGATAAATGTATTCTTTATTTTCACCCCAATTTCTACTGCGGGTCTCGTAAGAGTTGACTTAGGGATTGAAGTGTCACTGATTCTTTGATAAAAGATTGATGATGGGCAGCGTTATCTTTTTTTAATTCACAACACTAAACTAAAATGTCCACCAGAAATCCTTGTGGACTAATGGGCAAAACGCGCTCTTAATTTTTTTCGGGCACTCGAATGTCAAAATACTTATCTATTAAAAAAAATACACCGGCTGTCTGGCTGGTTTTACTGAAACTAACACACTAACAGCCAATCTCAGTCCACTGCTGGACATAAGCCTCTCCTAATACCTGTCAGTAAGGAGTATCGACACATAGAAGGTAAATGCCCGCAATTTACACGCTGGGCAAGCGATTTGTGGATTGCAGTATCCAGTTGCAGTCGAATGGTGACGGCAGTAAGAATACATTTGTCACCACCCCAACTCCTGCGGGTGTCGTAAGAGTCGACTAAGGGATTGAAGAGTCACTGTAGGGGACACATTACTGCGATCGCCAATCCGCTTGCCCAGCGTGGCGATTATGGGCATTTACCTCCTAATGTTTTTACAATGTTTCCTTGTTCACCTTCAATGTTTTTACACATGTCAACTTTGGAATAGGTACACCAGACACTCGTTCAGTGCGTTAAGAGTACAATACAACAATGCCTTTCGTATCGTGCTGAAATTACCACGTTTCTGCAGTGCGAAAGGAATGTTCGCCGAAGAGAGAGTCCCTGCCTTCTTCGCCATCTTAAGAGCCAGGTCAGCTGCCTTCCGCACAAGACTGTTGGCCTCCGACAATGAAATTCTGACACTGGTTGCTAAAGACTACAGTGACGAATTTAATAAACACTGGCAAACATTGCACCGGTCCGAGAACGGCCAGTTGTAGTTTATTGTGTGTATGTTTTTATTTCATTGTTGTAGGTGTAAGTTTTATATTTTAATTTTAACTATGTTTACTTTTTATTTTTACACAATTTTAGTTTTATTTTATGGGATTCTTGCCTGCCAAATAAAGATTATTATTATTATATTATTAATGCGTCTATACGCATAGTTAACATGAGAGGCCTACGTTCAGCAGTGGACTAAATAGGCTAATGATGTGATACATGGTGCTAAAGTGGCCCATATTTCGAATTGGGTGAGTGTGCGTAAAAGCAACAGTGCTCGACGTTGCACTATAGTATTCGACATGAGGTTTATGTCAACATAGAAGGTTTATAGTTTATTGTGCATCCAGGTACTTACCAGTACGGTATTACTTAACGAGTCTGTTAGAAGTCGTTAGTGTCTTTTAGAGGCTCAAGTTTGTAATCCGCTTACCGACAGTGCAATTGCAAATAAAAAATTAACCCATTCATAACCGCTAAGTATTGTTTGACCCTTTTGCTTTTATAGACATAAGGTAGATGACGTTTATGAATAAGAGGGTATGTTTCTTGATTAAGTAATCTTAAATTTGTAAGTAGGTTTATTTAATTGAGCTAAAAATTAGATGATGTATTATGTTTCCATAAGCTGTAATTGGCTTTGTGATTCTATTATTATTTATAGATACATTATAGCGCTGTTTGTTTTCCATGTAACTAAAATAAAAATAAATAAATAAATAAAGTACTCTGTCTGTAACTCCCTAGGGAATTTCACTCTTCTATAACTCCCACGATGCTTAGAAAGCAAGTGTGATGAAAAATAAACATTATGATATCTACAATTTTGCACAAAATTAAATCGGCCTAGTCACATGGTAAGCTCAATTTAAGCCTTGTACTAAGTGACAATATATATATATATATATATATGTATATATATTTTAATGCATGTTAGTTGTAAGATGTTTATGTATATACCATGATTATTTGAAAAAAGTCTCGTCAAGTTTCTTACAGGTTCTTCTCGGGGTCAGTAGTGTAGGGTTAGAACGGTAGTTTTAATTTCATTTAACTTAGACCATTCAAAAGAGTTTGTTACTATTTCATTTTGACTTTGACTTTGAATATAAAGTTAGATTGCAAAAAAATTGTACATAGCTGAAGGCTTAAAGGGTGTCCCTAAAAGTGAAAATACAATACACAGTTGGTGAAATTTTCAACACACAGACTGACGCACAGTTAATGGGACTGACATTCGGATAGGGAGCCCTGAACAGGATATGCTCCCAAAAAGGTTGATTAGCAATTTCCTTTCGAGAATGTTCCGGCTGCGGAATGAACCTCCGTCGAGGTTTTCTCGAGGGATTAAAAAAGAATGTACTGATTTAAAAAAAGCAACAACGTATATACAATGTGTGTGTCTATGATACTACTTTTATCGAAACCGAGGAATGCGATGCAGATTTCTAGCCAAGCCGTGAACATTACTCGATTCAAAATGCTAATTTTAAAAGTATTTAACTTTCTAAGAAAAGTTAATTGAGAAGCAATGTACTTCAAAATGAATCGTTAATTTGCACTTGACAATGACAGATCGCAGCCACTCGCAACGTTTGACAACTAAGCAGTACACGCGTTACATTGATCGTTCGGAGGAAATAACATTATTTGTAGGGTCAATTAAATTATTTGTCAAATGTTAATACTTGAAAATGATTGCTAGTAATGCGTATTATTACCGAAAACGGGTCATGGAAAGACACTGTATACCGATTCTGCACTCATTTGGAGGTGCAAAGTGTTAAAGAAAGAATTTGGATCCTTGGGGTGACACAATGTATTTAAATAATGAAAAAAGAGAAATTAAACGTGTAGCAAGATCGTATAATTTCTAGAAAAGTAAAGTTACCTTACAAAAGATTCAAAATGAAATAATAAATGTTGCTCGTATTAAAAATATATTCTACAACACAAAAAATAATATAAATATCGTGCAAAATCGCAAATCGAGTTTGTCATACGGTAAAGTGATTAAAATGTTGCATAAAAAATGCCATGACGTGTAAAATCACAAATAGATTCTAAATATAAAGAGCCCGAAAAATTTATATTTTGAAGATAAAATTACTGTAGTAACACTATTATTTATAAACTCTGCGGGTAAATTTGGGGATCAAGATTATAAATATTGAAATGAAGCACTCGAATTCGAAGTCTTCCATACAATTTGTAAGACCGCATGCTTATTTGAAGTTATGTGATAAGTAATATAATAAGCAACGTCATCATATTATCACATTGCTGCGTTCGCTAATCCGCTTGCCCAGATCATGGGCATTGACCTCCTAATACGTCTATACGCATACTTAATAGGAGAGGCCTACTTCCAGCAGTGGACTATCATAGGCTGATGATGATGTTGATCTAATGTAATAAGTAAATTGTTCAGTGCCATTAAATATGCGATTCGAAAAGGGAACGTCCGAGGCCTTAGAGTGACAATACACGTGAGCGTGAGCGTGTGCGTGGCGTGTGCGTGGCGTGTGCGTTGTAGCGTCGGAAATGTCATAGTAGATGGCACACCGCTTGCACGTCACGCGCACGTGCACGGCACGCAAGCGGTGCGCCATGTAATATGATATGACTAGAGGTGGGCCGACTAGGAGTTTTGCCGACTAACCGACTAGTCGGTGCTCAAATTGCCGATTAGTCGGCCGACTAGTCGGCAATACCGATCGTAGTCATTCGGCTATTTTTCGGGTGCAATCAGAAATGTTCGTTCCGCTTCGCCCGATGCTCCATGTGCCACGCGTTCATGTTGTGACAAGTTTTGTTTACGTTTTTGTGTATCGGCTTATTTCGTTCGAAGTATTCAGAAAACAAATAGTTATTTCCGTAATAAACCAAGATCTTGGGCATTTGTTAGTAAGATTTCGTAGGAACTATGGTGCCGAGTAGGTATTCGGCATTTTTTGCCGACTAGTCGTCGACTAATTAGTCGGTAGGCGTAAATGGTGCCGAATAGTCGGCGTTCCCGACTAGTCGGCCCATCTCTACTATCATAATGTTTCAACGCTCCAAACAAACGCGTACGTGCACGTGCTGTACACGCGTTCGGTGTGGCTTCGCCTTTACGGCTCCTGGATTTATTTTACGATGACAGAAATCAAACGTTGCTTCAAAACTTCCTACCAAAAACTCCAAAAAGCAGAAGCTAAAGTACCTGCTTAATTCAATACAAAAGTTTGCAAAGAAAACACAGCTACTCTCCATACGAAATTATATTAATGTGACTTTTTACCAACACCAACAATTACGAAATCTCCTAAGTTACCCATTCTTGATATAGGAAAAAAGATCTTTTGGTGTTTGAGATAAGGTTGAAAATAGGGGTGTTAATGTGAGTGAGAGTGCGCTTGTGAAAGTTATTCAGTTTATAACTTCGTCCCAAAGTTGTCGTAGTGAAATTGTCGTGTCGGATATTCTGACGGCGTTAATTTTGAGTGGACGCCACGAGGGCACCACAGACGGGCGTGTTAAATGAAAAATATTATATTAAAATACGAGTGTTTTAAGCTATGACTTTAAGCGTGACCCAGGAGAAAGTAACCATAGCTACGAACAAATAAAACATGGACGCCGCACGCCATACTAAATTGACTTTCTTAAGCTGCATTCAGACCAAACGAGCATTCGCTATTCTATCCCCCACTCTACGAAATCAACGAATCACGTTTTGTCTAACGATCGAATTTCGTAGAGTAGGGGGTAAGAATAGCGAACGCTCGTTTGGTCTGAATGCACCCTTATACGGTCCTGAATTTTAGTTGACAAAGTATCACCCCCTCCTCAATGCATCACGGTAATTAATTTCAAAATCAACTTAAACACTTAAACCTCCATTTAAAAATTGTTGTGATTGGTCCATCAAAGTTTTGATTGGTGATATTCTAAAAACGTTTATCAAAGATGTTGCGCCGAAATATGCGCTGTGTGAAGAAAAGCGCCATGTCTTGGCTATCTTGGTACAGTTGAACAATTGTTTTTGGGGGCATTTTTGAGCTGGCATTAGACGTCCATGTTTATACAGGGCGTCCCACGGCGATGCCACATGGAGGGAAAGTACCTTAAATATCATAGATAGCGTATTTTGCTGAGAGAAGACTTTATTTTATTTTTAAGACTTAGTAAAAATGCATTTTTTTTTAAATGTATGGAAAAAATATATCGCGACTTCGGAGAAAAAATACCTTAATTATTGGAAATGAACATTTTACTTAAAGAAAACAATAATTAAGAAGACATTATTTCGATTTCAAAAACAAGTACCTACTTGTTTTAAAAAATGATGTTTTTTTTTGAAAAAAATTTGCATGGAAAACAAATCGCGACATCGGAGAAAAAATACCTTAACTGAACTGTAAATAAACATCTGACTGAAAGAAGACATTATTTCGATTTAAAACCCAAAACTTTCGATAGAAACAACATGAATCTTTCGCCATTATCATCGCTTCGCCTTCGGTGTCGGTATTAATCGCGGGACAACAATGACGAATTCGGGCGGCTAAAACGCTCATCGGAGAATCATTCTGTATTGTATTATGGAGCGTTTTTTAAACCGCCCGTCTGTACGGTTTTATCACATCCGCAGGTGCGTCTGACACGCCCGCTGACGTAAACTGCGATCGCGCTCTTCGTTAATATTACTTTATGTTCTCGTGAATATCTTTATTGTTCTTACTGGTCTTGAAATTAAGAATGATTCTCACTAGACTGAGCGTGGGCCGAGCTGTCACACACTTTGTTTTTTTTTTGTTATATTGTTGTTGGACTGAGGGTTGCCTAGCTAGGAGACATAATACATCTTCTTAAAGATTCCCTAATGTAGGTACTAGTGCGTTTTCGTCCAATAGGGTGAAGGTAAAATAAATGATTTCAAATTATGCACGACATGCAATAAAAGTTGTTACTAAAATGTACCTAGATTGCAGTAATTTTTGTACAGAAATTCTATTTAGTAAATTAGAAAGAACTTAAAAGAGCACCTAGGTCATTTGGCAGTATACAAGCGTGACGTCACGTTCGTGTATTTCATAAATTTTACTTCTAGTCCGTGGGCTAGTCGGTCTGAAATTAGAAAACGGTATAATTTGGGGGTATTAATAGTGACTATTCATAGTGATTAGACGTCATGCCTATTGTAAAAAAGCAAACTCAAAGAAGTATTTCAATTTTAAGAATCCCTCGCAAATCAAAGGGGTCGCTAGACTTTTAAGCTATTAAAACAGATTAGAATATCGATATTAATATCCAAGTTTGTTATTATAACAGACCATAAGTAATTATTTATGCTCGGCCACTATGAAGTCAACTTGTCAGTTCAATTCGTTATCTTCCTCGTTATATTGTCAGCCTCCGTAGCCTAATGTCAGCCTCCGTAGCCTAGTTGGTAGTGATCCCGCCTACGAAGCTGGAGGTTCCGGGTTCTAATCCCGGCGAGGACATTATTTGTGTATTTATTTATCACAAGTATTTGTTCCTTGGTCATGGCTGTATTTAAGTATCTATATGTATATATCTATTATATATATCGTCGCCTGGTATCTACAACACAAGCCTTAATTGAGCTTACCGT
Source organism: Thaumatotibia leucotreta (assembly GCA_025490895.1). Taxonomy (NCBI): domain Eukaryota; kingdom Metazoa; phylum Arthropoda; class Insecta; order Lepidoptera; family Tortricidae; genus Thaumatotibia; species Thaumatotibia leucotreta. Next base: position 8,410 of record JALPQI010018122.1, read on the forward strand.
GGGACTAGGTCGATCCCCAAGATATTTATTTATTATTATTTTTATTTATTTATCTACCATAATGCCCAAAACATGAATGCACGTTTTTATCTGTTGCCCAGGATTACACTACTCTCCCCTAAATTCATATTAAATTCTTGCAATTTTGCGCAAAACCCCAGTTAAGAAACTTACTGTAATACTAACTAGAGTCATTAAAACCCCTCCGCCTACGGCGTCGGGCTTCTAACACTCTCGTTAGTAATTCCGTACTTACCTCCCGTGATGCACAATGTACTATTTATTCCGTGTGGTAGTAGAAAACGAAAACGGCTATTGAAACTAAACCACAATTCTTACATTTTTTTGCATTTTTCTACTAGCGCACTGCATAAAAAGTTTCACAACCTCCGATATGTAGACGTCATAAAACGTAAGTACTCTTACGAACTGTGCAATCAGATATCTTTGCATGGAAACCACACTGTCCCGTTCTTCTCAGCTGTTCGTTATTTAAATGTGGCGTTTCGACGATGTAGCCGTCGGACAGGGGTATGGTCCCACAGGGTCGGAAACAGTTGAATAACTGCTACTTTCCAGAGTTATTCGGCCCGTACTACTAGTAAAAACGCGCTGTGAAAAGTGATATAAAATGTTTAAATATCTTGGGACATCTTACACAAATCGACCTTGTCTTACAGTAAGCTCTAATTTACGTATTGTGATGTAGGTAACAGGCAAGGATATAATATATATAAATCATAGATACGTATACATAGATAAGGTACACTCGGGTTAGATCGGACTATTTTTCGGTGAGTTGAAAGGATGTCACAAAAAAAATCATAAATTTATTCTCACTAACTTTTACCTGCAGATGTGTGATGTACGTGATTAAAAAAGAAATCAAGCTTTCAATATAAATTTACTTGATGCCGCTCAACCGAATAGCTTAGAAGTAATCGACACTCAAACTTGCACAAATATTTTTTCATAACACACCCCACCGAAAACCTTCTTGGCTAAGATCGGACTAGTATCTAATTTCAACTCTAAAGTAAATAAGGTGTACCTATAGCTTCCTGTTAAAGATCGGATTTCCAAAAATTCTCGAAAAAATGCAGTTGCTGCATACTAGCGAGAGGGGCGGGGTGAAATGGCGTCATGCATAATATTGCCAGTGAGGTGGCAGGAGGAGTGAATACTACTATTCTAGTAGTTATTGCGGTCATCCGATCTTACATTAGATCCGATCTTAGCCGGGTGTACCTTACTTAAATACATAGACAGCCATGACCATGGATCAAATATTTGTTGTAAATAAATAGACAAATAATGCTCTGGCCTGTATTCGAACCCGGAACCTCTAGCTTATTTTTTTAGCAGTCGTCCTCAATTCGACAGACTTTTTTGTACCTATTTTGTTATTCGAAATAAGAATAAGAATAAGAATAATTTATTGAATAATTAAACGAATTAACAATAATCACAAAGATACCCCAAGAGTCTCAAACTAGGCTGAGCCTGTATCTTGAGACTCAAAAGTCAGTTAATAGGTAACACAAAGTTAAAGTATAAAATTAGTTTAATAAATTAATAATTAAGATAATTTGTGTAAGACGTGTGTGAGTGTGAATGTGTAAGTGTGTGTGTTAGTGTAAGTAGTCAACCCTTCTAAAACATGTTGTTAAAATGTCTTCTGTATCATCATAAGAGAAATTCGAAATCTCCGAGAATCGTGAGCTTTTCCATTTGTGACGTTCCAATAATATTTTATTCCCTAAAAAATACATTCTGTATCATTCACTTTTAGGAACTCCCAATTAGCGTGACATTAAAAAACCTTAATTGTAGTCAGGTTCGTTACGACAATTAGGTAACGATATCTTTATGAATTTACACTTGATCGGCGTTTTTTATGTTATGTGACGTACTTAATATCGCTTAGTGTTTATAAAATTAACTCCAAATCTGAGTTTATATTGTTTAGTGCTAAATTGTCGTTACAAATCTGACTAATCTAATCTGGCTTATTCATTTCACGCTAATTGTCCCTAAATGTCACTAAAAGTTATAAGTTATAAAGCCCATCTATGATAGGTAACTTATTGATAGGTACCCCTAGTACCAGATTTTTGTTTTTATTGTATTTAATTTGATTGTTTATAATTTTTTACTAGCTAGTATTATTGAACGTTCAATATACGACTAGTAATATAAGCAAAATGTACTACATGCCTACTTATACGAAACTTGTATATTTGTATATGTAATAAAGAAACTAAACTATGTAATTCAGTGTTAACGAGAACCAATAGTACCAAAAACCAGGTGAGTAAGTAACATTCTAAGGCGAGAATTTCAAACGTTCAGTAACGCGTGGCGGCAATGACCATAAAGCATTTCACGGTATCGCCTCAGAGCAGATTGAACCGGTTTAAAACCGGTTTGAACCGCTTTCGACCGGATACCGGTTTTAAATCGAGCGGGAAATGCCCGTGGAGTAAGTATTGGATTTTTATATAAGTCGGTGAGGTGTGAAGGCTTTGTAAGAGTTTATGTATTGAATTTGATAAGGGAACTAGGAATATTTATGGTTCGGTGAGTTTAAAGTATTGTAAGACATTATGAATATTGAATCATAAAAACTTTTTTTTAGTTATTTTTATGAAACTTTTATTTGTTGTTTTTTTTTTTTAAATTATGTGTACCTATAATGATAATCACCTCACGGTGTATAAAGAATAGGCGAAATTGCGTTTCTCTGTAAGCGAAAGATTTTTATTAAAATAAATTATTTTTCTAACTGACTAATTCATTTAAATAAAAATCTTTCGCTTACAGAGAAACGCAATTTTGCCTATTCTTTAGACACCGTGTGGTGATTATCATTATAAAACTACATTTAAAGCCCTTTCTTTAGCAGTTCTTTATATAACATTTATATTTTGTATCAATTAACAAATCTTTATATATTTTATCCGTCATTCAAGACAATGTCAATTATGACACCGAACTTAGTTGATGGCCAATGCCGATAGACAAGTTTGGTATTAAAGAAAGAGGTTTATACTGATTTTCTTTACATGTGTACCTGGTAATTTAATAATAATGTTCATGAAATAATTAACATAATTTGTGAAGTCGTCATTGGTTTCATTGATTCACTTCACTCTCTCATGCGTGTATTGTTGTCACTATATTTTTATTTGAAATTAATGATAGTTTGACCTTTCATAAATCTTTTATCCTATCTTGTACCCAAATACATAACTAGACAAACAATGCAATATAATATATGAGTAACTAAATATAAAAATAAATAAAAAATATAAATATCTTGGGACATCTTACACAAATCGACCTACTCCCACGGTAAGCTCAATTAAGGCTTGTGTTGTGGGTACCAGGTGACGATGTATATAGTTAGATAGATACATATAGATAAGTACCTACTTAAATACATAGACAGCCATGACCAAAAAACATGTATTTGTGATAAATACACAAACACACTCACGTACATGCAAACTTTATAACTGAAACTTATGTTGATAATGTTAGTTAGTATAAATGCGCACGCCATATCTTGTTATTGCATGTTCATTGTATTTTTGTGGACATCTTTTATTGACTTTGTTTACTGTACATTCAGTTTTTGTAAATTTTTCATGTACTGCTGTTGATGCCCCAAATAAATAAAATAAATAAATCATGCCCTCGCCGGAATTCGAACCCGGATCCTCTAGCTTCGTAGGCATGGTCACTACCAACTAAGTATTACATTTACAAAATAAACTAGATGAAATGTGCATACATTGTGAAATAAAGTTTTTTCTCACGATAGGAATTTTTATTATAAAATTAATAAACATTACGTAGGTATTTAAATATTAGTAACTTATTTTTTAGTACAGATGGTGCCTTTTTTAGGCTCTAGTGCGAGAAGTGGGTCACTTTACGTCAGGTTCAAAACTTCAGAGGGCCATCTGTACTAAAAACGTCGTACGAGACATGTGCAAAAAGGAAATTCTTAACTCGTGTCGACTAAAAACATCGCCACTCGTTTCGAATTTCATGTTTTTTGCACTTGTACTAATGTACTATTAAAAGCCTATCCAGAAAACATTTTCAATAAAGCATACATTTTAACACATACCTTCACATAATTACTGAATCCTTTGTGACTTCAAAAACAATTGAATCGAATCATTCATCACCCACTTAACTTTCCGCCGGCTACACACGGCCATAACTCAGGTTTGCACTATCAAGAGATCTGTCACAGGACCGCTAGAATGAAAAAATGGCGCTGAGTCGGCAGTTTAAAGCATGCTCCTGAAAAAGGTGCAAATATTCAGTGCTCTGAATTTAAACTTTCGTGAGAGAATAACTTTAATTATACTTGTAATTATGCTGGCCGAGTGCTTTAGACATCAGCAGCAAAAGCTGATGCTTATTATACCAAGCCGCTTGCCCAGCGTGGTGATTTTTTTTATACCACGTCGGTGGCAAACAAGCATACGGCCCGCCTGATGGAAAGCAGTCACCGTAGCCTATGCCCATAGGCCTGCAACCCCCAGGGGTGTCATATGCGCGTTGACGACCCAATAAGAACTTGTACACTCCTCTTTTGAAGAACCCCATACTGTAGTCCATCGGGAAAACCTCGGCAGGGAGTTCATTCCACAGACGGACCGTCCGCGGTCCTCTCGTCGCAGTTCCTCTGAAACCGCACGGTGCGTGACCATTTAGGTTGCAAGGTGTGAGGATGAGCGCCCAGTCGGTGGCAAGCGGCGCGATAATGAAAAGTGGACGTTGGCATCATGTCGAACAGTTCTTCAAAGCACAACCCATTGTACAAACGATAGAACACACATAAGGAGGCGAAGTCTCTCCTTAGACTTAAGGGTTCAATACCGCCTGTGAGTCTGGGATCGTCAACTATTCGGACAGCTCGTCTCTGAACCGAGTCAAGGGGTGCAAGCTGGTATACAGGTGCTCCTGCCCAAAGATGACAGCAATACTCCATATAGGGCCTGACTTGTGACTTATATAACAGAAGTCTCTGCCCCGGAGTAAAGTATCTCGCTTTATTGAGCACACCGAGCTTTTTGGATGCCAGCGTAGCTTTTCCCTCTAGGTGACATCGGAATTGGACGTCGTTGCAAAATGTCGACTCCGAGGATCCTATAGTACTCCCTGACATGTTAAGAGCTGTGTCTTGGAACTCTGGAGCCACAGTAAATGATTGAATGATGGGCATTTACCTCCTAATGTGTCTATACGCTTAGTTAATAGGAGAGGCCTACGTCCAGCAGTGGACTGAGATGCCTATCTCAGTCCACTGATGAAGAAGTACTGGTTTTTCAATCCCCTGTTAACAGTATCTGTCAAATAAATGTTAGTTTTATCCTTTTTAACTGATTATCTTAGATGAGGATGGTAATAAATTTAACTAGCGGATACTTTTGCGCGTAGAACCGATGGCCGTTGGGGCGGGAAGGTTCTCGACTGGCGGCCACGTACCGGAAGGCGCAGCGTGGGTAGGCCCCCCACAAGGTGGACTGATGACCTGGTGAAGGTCGCAGGAGTCCGCTGGATGCGGGTGGCACAGGACCGACCGGTCATTGTGGCAATCTTTGGGGGAGGCCTATGTTCAGCAGTGGACGTCTTTCGGCTGACGATACTTGATATATAATGATGATGACGATACTTTTAACTCAGGGGTGAAAAAGCCCTAAGACGAAGAGAAGATCCATAGACTTTGTGGTAAAGTGCCCATGTACCTTATACTTCGTAGAACGTATTTTACAGATACACTTTTATTCGAATGATGATTTCACTTAAAATACTTAATACAAAAAGCAATAATCGCAAAGTATTCATGTTTTTGCGACTGATCCCTAATCTCATGAAAAGGAAAAAAATACGGCCAAATGGTACGCGATAAGATCGCATTTTCAATGTTCTTTATATAAAAGGACATCTTTTTTGTCAACGGAATATAGGCTCTATGTTCCAGGAATAAGACACTAAAGGATTGAAATAAAATGTACGGCGCCTGACATAAAAATGTATTAACTTTTTTACTTTATGCTATTGACATAAGGTATGACTATATGTATTTTTGCCTGAGACTGCGGGTATATCATTATGGATCGTGAGAAAATATCAAGTGTTAAAGGTTCAAATGAAAAAAAAAATACTTTACCATTAAATTACGTTTATTTTTTAAAATGAATTAATCTTGATATGAACTCAGCATGAATGACTTGTCCATTTTGAAATGTTTTTGGCAAGTTATTTCAAACAGATTTTCTGTCTGATAGAACAAAAAAAATATCTCCTATTCTTCTACGCATACCGAGAATACTGTAATTATAAAATAACATTATGCATTAGTAATATCGCCGGAAATATCGCCAAATAGCAAATTACTTCATAGGAACATTCGTAATTTATAGGGAATGGCATCTCTAGTTTAGCATCTTTTTGTATAGCTCGTATATGAGGCGAGCGAGGCAGGTATAGAACCGAAGGTTTATCTAACAGCTCACGGACTGTGAAACACGTTTTTTTCATGACATTATGCCAGAGTCAAAGTAAGTTCAACAGATAGGTGCGGCGACAAGTGAAGCGAGGAGAATGTTGTTTAAAGTACAATCAACTCCAAAAATAGGCATGCGTTTTTTCATCTCAACTGTAATAAGGTGAAAAAGTAGATACATCCCTTTGAAGTTGACTGTACAAGTTCTTTGCTCTGAATAGTCCAATTTCAACCAATAGCTTGAAACGCCATTTTATATCCAATGCCTGGCGCGAAGAAATGTAACTCAAATCAGAAAATGCTACCAAAAGTCTTAAGTTTGTATGAATCCAATATGCAGTTATTATCTTTTGTTTCCAGGCAAGAACGCTTCATAGTTCCGTGAAAAATTGTGGCCATAAATCGAAATGAAATGCGAAAAGTAGATTTTCAGTCCAGTTACATAATATTAGTTTTCGCGACATGTAATGTGATTAATAATAACTAGATTTCTTCGCGGTTTTGTCTGCCGATCGATCGTATTTAATTGCGACAAGGGTAATGTATAGAAATATAAACGTATTCTCAATCGGCTCAAATAAATAAATGAAATAAATATGTAACATTAATTTTTCATTTCACATAACTACACCCATAATATAATAATTACCTAAACTATGAACAATATTACCTATACAGAAAGAATAAACTAAATCTTAAAATAAATTTACAAAAACATTATCATACCGGAATCAAAAAGGCATTCGAAAGTACTGTTGACACAACAAATAACACAACATATACCTAGATAAGAGTTATTTATAGATGTAGTTAGTGATTCATTAATTTACTGTCCGTAAGTCTCTGCAGTTAATCTATGAACATATGAATATAACTACGAATATATCCTAGATTGACTTATACACTGTTGTGTCAACAGTACTTTCGAATTCCACTTTAGTTAATCGCGGTTTGGTAATACAATAGCACTAAAATATAAATAAAATAAATTGCCCCAGATCCCTGTCAATCGGCAGTGTGCTCAGAAGGTTGACAGCTGGATCCGCTGTGCTAGATATGAACCAGCCTTTTCTGGTCACGCGTCAGATCGTACAGCTTATGCCTCACCTCATTAAAGTCCCTGTGGGCGCAATCCCCTCAGGGTTCTAAGGTCTCCACTCCACTCTACTGCACTGTAACAATAATTAATTGTTTTTAAACTCAAAGCAATACCACAATAGTTCTCACTCAAAAACTCGCTTGACTCACCAGCCATCAGTTACCAGGATCTCTTAAACAGAATAGAATAGTATTTATTCAAGCAACACATCATAACATAGGTACAAGTATATGAAGACATTTTAGTAAAATGCAAACTTATAAACTATGAAAAGAACACAAAACAAAGAGTTACAGACTGCGACCATTTAACATGGACGTCTAACGCCAGCCCAAAAATGCCCTCAAAAGCAATTGTTCAATTGTGCCAAGATGGGCAGGACATAACGCTTTTCTTAACACCGCGCATATTTCGGCGCAACATCTTTGACAAATGTTTATAGAATATAGCCAATCAGAACTTTGATAGACTTATCACAACTATTTTTAAATGGCGGTTTAAGTTTTTATAGGTCGAATTGAAATTCATGACCGTGATGCATTTAAGAGGGGGTGACACTTGTCAACTAAAATTCAGGACCGTTTTTGAAGGGCAATTTAGTTTATTTTGGCATGTTTTATTTGTTTGTAGGTTACAGATCTGATGTGAAGCTGAAATGGTCTCCACTCAGCAATGCAGTTGACACGATTGAGTGATGTCAACGGCGCTGGTATTCTGTGGAGCCAGCGAGGTGTGCAGGACAGCACAATAAACAAATAAGATTCAGATAAGGTTAAGCCTCTCAGTTTTTGACAGTTATTCTATGGAACAGACACATCGCGATTCAGATTAGGTCCTAAACTGAATGTGGTAGCTCCCTCCTGTTCTTTGAGTAGTCTTCACACCACTACCACTTCAATAAATCGATTTTTGAGCTACGTCGGCAACTTAGCTCTGTTTCCTATACTAATAGCAAATGTTCTTAATGAATAAGGGTTATGTTTGAGCATCCTTATGGCAAACGGCTAAGTGGGACGTTTTTGGGTCATTTGCAGTAAATGTGTCCCTTTTAATTTTTAAGTGCGATCATGGACTGTAATACACCATTTACTCGGCATCGTGCGTACTTTTGATGATGAACTGAAAAGTACGCACGATGCGGAGGAAAATGGCGTATTTACAGTCTATGATCGCATATACAAATTATAAGGTACACTTTTACTGCAATTTACCCTTTTACAAAACCGCTCACAAATGCTGACCTTACGATTATAATTTACAATACGCTATTAGCACACCTATTCCGGAATTCAGCTAGGTGTGGTTACGACATCAAAGTGCAATTCACTTAACGGATTACTGACGGAATTGATTAAACTAAATCCTACGAAAACCGTGATAGAGTTACAATTTCTTTGAAATGCGAATCGGAAAGATGGCATTTTTTAATCGTTTCCGGATTTTATAACAGCGCTGTTAATATTTTTTAATCGGTGCTAAAACGGCGTTTTCCGTAATTTTATTTAGCTTTTAATAAGGCTTTTGTAATGGTAATGACTTTAGCCAGGAAACATCTTTTGAAGCAAAATATTGTTGGATTGATATTATAATGCCGTGATTTCTACAGTGTGTGAATCTAATAAGAGAGATAAATTATTAAAGCAGACCCCTAATTACACACTAGGTATAGGATTAACTACAGTATTTTAGATTTGTTTAAGTTACACTGAATTATGTACCCAATTTTTTCAAGAATGTGCTGTACCTGAATACTGAACTCAAACTCAATTTACTGTACCACTATTCATAGTGGCCACATTACTGCGATCGCCAATCCACTTTCCCAGCTTGGTGATTATGGGCATTTACCTCCTAATGCGTCTATACACATAATTAATAGAAGAGGCCTACGTCCAGCAGTGGACTATCACAGGCTGATGATGATGATGATTGTACCTTAATATAACAGCAATGTTGTAATATTGGCCACGCAGTAACAGGAAGAATGCATTTGACACCACGTTGTTTATTGATTGATGATGGGCAGCAGCTACTGCGATCCCAACGCGCTTGCTCAGCGTGGCGATTATGGGCATATGTCTCCTAATGCGTCCGTAAGCATAGGTGACAGAAGTCAAGAGGCATTGGTCCAGCCGTGGACTGGTATAAGCTGATGTAATAGTAAACATTGATGATAATCATGACATCACGCGATATGCGCTTTTGAAATTTACAAGTGCAACACGAGTCTGTTGTATGCCACATCAATTTTAGCGCAAGTATTAAGTAACGATTTGGAAACGGTATATAATTTCCAGTACCTTGGATCTGTTATTAGTAACAAAGGTGGCTGTGAACAAGAAATTCGTCGTCGCATCGGAATGGCTAAGACTGCAATGACTCAGCTAAACAAAATTTGGAAAGACCGTAACATCAAAAGGGAAACTAAAATATACATTACCCGCACGCTAGTCTTTCCGGTATTCTTCTACGGATGCGAAGGCTGGACTCTGAAAGCGGCGGACAGAAAAAGGATCGACGCGTTTGAGATGTGGTGCTGGCGAAGAATGCTCCGCATCCCCTGGACGGCGCGCCGCACTAATATGTCGATCTTGGCAGAGCTTAAGCTTAACAAGCAGCCGCGCCTCTCAACAATATGCCTCCAAAGAATATTGCAGTACTTCGGACATATAGCGCGCCGAGGCACCGATAACTTAGAAAAGTTATTAATAACTGGCAATGTGGATGGCAAGCGACCAAGAGGACGTAGTCCCAGAAGATGGTCCGACCAGGTGTCCAAGGAACTACAGATGCCGATATCTTTGGCCCTTCATCAAGCTCAAGAACGCAGTAGATGGAGAGGCCTTCTTCAGCGACTACATCATGGCCACGATCCTCAGCAGTGAGGGGCCGACCTAAGGAGGAGGATTAAGTAACTAAATGGCACAGACGGCGCAACCCACCCTTTTTCGATATTAATATCAAACTTTTTCAAAACTACAATTTATGTACATAGATTAAATCTAACTAATCTACTTAACCTAACCTATATCTAAGATTGGCCTTTATGGCATTGTACCGAGGATGCTGGCGGCATTTCCTCGCTGTATCGCAATACTGACGCGTTGTGTGAGGAAGTCGCCAGCTCTTCGGTCTTTAGTTACATCAACCAGACGTTTCGCGATCTCAGCAAACAATTTGCGTGCGCTGGGGCCCCATGAACCTAAAGTTTCTACGGCAAACTTTTTGACAACTTTATTTTTAGTATTTTCTAACCTTCAAATGTATTGTAAAGATCTTATCTGGAGGACCCTTAATTCACGTCACAAGCATTATCAGTTCATTTCTCTTCGTAATTACGTCTAGGCTTTCGTAAAGCCTTTATCATTTATCTCCCGTAAGTGACATAATTCTAGTCTGGAATGAGTATAATAATATGAGACAGTTAAATGTCGTCATTGTATTAATGGTTTTCTAGGCTACATCGTATTTTACTTGTAATTATTATGTAGGTGATTAATTATACACCGTGTTTTTATTGATTTCCGTTAAATTAAAGGGAAGCTTATTTAGGTCAAAAATAATCAATTTATCTAAGAAATTAGTATCTTAACTCTTATTGTTATTCAGTTATTAAAAAAATAAGTTTAATGACTGAACAAGTGTATTGCAACCTTTATTACATCCTAATGAAACTTATTTTGACATGTGCCGTCAGTCACCTGAGATCTTACTCTTAATAAGGTTCTCTCACACTTACCATTTCATTCATTATACCTATATGAAAACGAAAAAAAAATTTTTTTTTCGAATCGACTAAAAGCAATAGGTATACCAGGTAGTTCCAATTAACGTACCAAGCCGCCTGTTAAATTTAACGGAATTAAAAAAAACACGGTGTATATTACGCAAAATACAATTGATTGAAATATATAAAATTTAAAACTAAAATAAGTATATTATACTTAGAGGGTGCTTTCCAGCATTGCGAGAGATTCTAACCATGCATTTTGGACTTCAAAATAAAATAAAAATACGATATCATGTCAAATCATCATAAATTAAAGACTCTAAATATGGTCAGGATTACCCCAGTATCCCCACGGCATGGTACTAAAGATGCTGGCAGCATTATTCTGCTGGATCGCGAGGTAGCTGCCAGTTCTTTGGTTTACAGTGGTATGAGTCTGAGTCTCTTTGACATTTCAATAAATTCAATGTTCAATAAATTTAATGAATGATTAGTGGGTCATTTACAGAAAAAGTGTACCTTTTAATTTTTATATGCGATCATGGACTGTAATACACCATTTTACTCGACATCGTGCGTACATTTCAGTTATGAAACAAAAAAAGTATGTCTCTAATGTCACGAAAATAAGTAGGTATGTAAATTGAGATTTCTCACTTTAGTTACTCCCATACTAAACCTTTAGTAAGGGAGTAACTAAAGTGAGATATCTCAAAATCTCAAAAATTAAAAGGTACACTTTTTCTGCAAATGACCCAAGTACCACTTAATTCGTTAGTAGACTCTTGTGGGTCGATTGCCAAATAAAAATGCACATAATTTTGACAACATTTTACGTAATATTTATTATGTTAGGAAATAAAATTCAACAACTTCTGGCACTAAACAAGACCGAGAAATTCAAAATTTCTATCCACGATCAACAATAACAAACCTGAATATTTTAAATTTGCAAAAGGACAATATTCTTACTGCCATCACCTCGCAAGGAATAAAAGCAAGCAATAAAGCTAGCTTAGTTAATACACAACAAAACTATCACCGAATGGGAACATATCGCCGAACAGCCAAAATTTGATCCCATCCCGTTACAATTTGTCCGGAATTCCAGCATCGGAGAAGATTTAAAATCGCGTAACGGGGCCACGACGAAATAAATTTGGGATTGCCATCCTGTGAGCACAGGACAGGCACAGCGCAAGCAAACCCACAGCCGGGTCACTTTGTATGTTTATGGGTTCGACAACAAAAGCACTAAAAAGCTACTTGGGCTCAAAAGACAAAAAGTTTGAGTAGTAGTCAGAACTCTAACTGGACACTGCAAGTTGAACAAACATTATGTTTCTAATGGGTAAGAAACAAGAACCGACATGCAGGTTCTGCCAGGAATCAGAGGAAACTGCTATGCATATCCTCTGCTCCTGCGGACCACTAATATACAAAAGAAGTAACCTAGGTAGGCAGGTACTTCAACCTCACGAGGTACAGAATATTACAGCCCAAAGAATCTGGAACTTCCTAGACTCAACGGGTATTAGTAACGAACTATAAAACAGGGCTGCCACAATAGATCGCAACCGGTCGATGCGGCAAATTTTCTAGCCCCTATCTACAGTAATAATGTTTATGGGTCAAAATTCTTTTCGTTGTCTTATTTTGTGTCCCTAAAAAACGTGACGCATTATTGTATGAGGTGATGTTTTGTTTTTAATTTCTGATGTATGAGTTAAAATCTAGTGTGAAATAGAAATACAAGTGCACCGGATTTTTTTTATAATTATACCTACTCTATCGAGACAGCAACTAAAAGCGTGACAGAGTGGTATGAAACAAAACAACGAAAATAATTTTGACCCTTATATCGGGTAACAAAAATTATGATCATCCATTTAATGGTATATACATCATATCACACATCATCAGCCTATCTCAGTTCACTGCTGGACGTAGGCCTTACCTATTAACTATACGTATAAACACATTAGGAGGAAAATACCCATAATCCCCACCCGTGGACTATCATACGTTGATGATGGATAGGCAAAAAGTCTTGATATAATATCTATTATCATGTAATATTCATCATATTCAATATGCCCTCGAATAAATCAAAACAATAGGGTTAATTAAGTCACAAAAAAGTATAGGTACTTCCAATGATACAGACTATTTTTTATGTTATTGGTTAAATAATAACGAATTACCTACATACGGAAACTAATAAATTGATAATTATTGACATTCATACTAGTTGGTATCATGATAAATAAACAGGTCGAGTAATTTGGAAAGTAGCAGCAAATTAGTCCTACAGTTTGCAATTTTACTTACCACTTCAACTATTAAACTTATCACATTACAGTATCCAGAAAAAAACCCCTTCGAAAGATAACACAGTTGCGTTGAATACGAAACGACGTAATAAACACGAGAGAAAATAAATAGCACTGTAAATTATTAAAATAATGAGGGCAACTAGCAACCATGGCCACAAAAACGCTCCACGTTTTGAGACAGGGCCGCGGTGGACAGTGAATCTTCTGTATTTATTTGTTTTATACAAGACAAATATCGTGTTCGGATTGTGGGTCCTTTGCAGAAAAGTGTACCTTTTAATTTTTTTTGCGATCATGAACTGTAATACATCATTTTACTCGGCATCGTGCGTACTTTTCAGTTATGAAACAAAAAAAGTATGTCCCTAATGTCACGAAAATAAGTATGTAAATTGAGATTACTCAGTTTAGTTACTCCCATACTAAATGTATGAAACAAAATGTAACGAAACTGATAAAAAAAAATCTCAAATTTGTTAGAATTTTTCATACCTTTAGTATGGGAGTAACTAAACTGAGAAATCTCAATTTACATACTTATTTTTGTGACATTAAAAGGTACACTTTTTCTGCAAATGACCCAGTGAGTGTCAATGAAATAATCGTAGTTGCTGAGAATAAAATTTAAGAGGAATTTAAACCCGTACTTATCTACCTTCAATCAATTACAGTAACTATTAAAAAATATTTTATAAAAATTAAGCTTCTATAAAGATTTTTCCCCTATTTAGAAAGAAAGAAAGAAAAAGAAAGAAAGAAAAAACATTTATTCGTGACACATAATATACACAGTAAACACAAAATAAACATGAATATAAAAAATAAGCTATTGTGCCACAAAATTGACTCGAATTCAGCTTATTGCTGGGCTTATTTACAGTATTAACCCCTGGAGTGCCTAATGACAGATCCGTCACAAGCCAATTGGGCTATAATAATTATAAAATAGTTAAAGTAATTAATCAACAATCAAATTTATGACAGGGGCGTTCCAGGGGTTAAGCAGAAATTGAAGTAAATAAAAAAACTTGTAGAATTTCCAACATTTTTCTTCACTGGTTTTTGATTACAGGAAATCGATGTACAACATTAAAAATCAGTAAAAAAAACTTTAATGCTTTCTATAATTACAAACTCTAAAATGATTTAAAAATCATTTGACAGAATACACAGATTGTTTTATGTAGGTTTACAAAGTAACCCCCCTTATTCATAAACGTTTGCTAACTTAACAAGCCGGTAATAATTGTTTGTCCCTTTTGCTCTTATGGACACATTGTTAAGACCGAAAGGGACAAACAATTATTAGCGGCTTGTTAAGTTAGCAAACGTTTATGAATAAGGGGTTTAGACTACAAGGAGATTTATTCACTTTCGGACCTTATAACACAATGAAGTGCAAAATGGATACATCTCTTCATAGTCGAAAATATCGGCTTATTAAAAAAAAAACAGTATTAGCTATCCTTCGCCCTACAGCGATGGCCAATGCAGATGTAGAACTACCCACATTGTTGCCGGAAATTATGGCGGCACTCGTGACGTCATGGATATTCTTTATCGCCTGTTTACGAGCGAGTTACTGCCCGAGGGCTTCATACTGCTGGCTCACTTGCATTTGTTTACATGCGTCCGTGTATTACATACACACATACAGTCAAAGGCATTTATGTATAAGATGTATATATAATGCTCAAAAAGTCCCAGGGTATTTTAATTCTGTATAATAAGAATGTCTTAACATATTTTTAAGAGGAATCTTTCGATACTATTTTTGCACTTGACTGTCAGTACATGGTATGCAACATGCATGTTTACATACATAATGGTACGTTATCTATGATTTCTACATGTTAGTATAAAAAATTCGGTTCGATGTATCGCCTTGTAAATTATATTAAATGCACCGCGTTTTTTTTTGAATTCCGTTAAATTTAAAAAGCTGCTTTTATTTTCTATGGAGGCCTGTTTGAGCGTTTCCTGATTCGGCAAAAAAATTAGAATAGAAAACTGAATAGACCCTTCAACGAATCACTATAGTTGCCGATTTCTAAGAATCAACATTTATTTTGACATTTTAGAATAGTACATTATGACACAAGTGCGAAAAACATGAACCTGACGTAAAATGACACACTTCTCGTACTAGAGCCTAAAAAAGGCACCATCTGTACTAAAAATGAGCCTTATATACATAATGTTAAGACCATCGGAAAAATGATGAGTCTTACCCTCATATTAATAAGGATCTATCCATAACTGTCAATAGTTCATTCTTACAAATCGGAAACTATACTATTTTGTGACATCTTGTACGAATTATAAGTTAAAATCGGCCTCCCAGGCTCGTGAGACGAAATCTCGTAGCCCCTTCCATTATCTCTACGACGTAATCCGTAGTGGCTCTACGCCGTAGCTCCGAGCTACGACAGCCGCTTCAAATGACTCAGCTGATGATAAAGTTATAACAATGGTACAGTCGACATAATTATAATTGAATACCTATATAAATAAAAAATGATGTAGCATTTAATTAATTTCTAATTTACTAGCGCGCGACGCATGTTTTTGACAAGGGCAGTGATTTATGTCAATGTAATATTAATAATGATTAAAATCGTTAAATCTTAGTTGACTAAATTTAAAAGTTACAGAAGTAATTGTGAAAACTCAAATCAAATCATTTATTAACTAAATATTTTGATTTGGACTTTTATTTTTATTTTTTATTTGTGCTTTTATTGACTGGCGGTTGCTAAGGCCGAGTGGCTGAGCGCTGCAGGCATCAGCCGCGAAAGCTGAGCATGTGGGTTCGATTCCCACCTCGGACGTTGGTGATCTTGATAGTTTTTTCTTTGGTATATGACATCCAATATTTATAAATAAAACTTACAACTGCGACATTAAAGGTCTATGTTGTATACTAGTGTAGATGTAGTGTCGACACTGGTACCTTATAGTACTTTTACAATACAGAGGTGGTTACCTACATGAATTGATATACTACTATTATCCTTTGTAAACTACCTATTTCATCATCAATTGATAAACTAGTGTGAATTTAATTTCTTAAGTATCTACCTTATAACACTGTGCACCTAGGATACTAGTTTTTATAAAGACAAACGACAACACCACAACAACAACAACTT
The DNA here is from genome assembly GCA_025490895.1 of Thaumatotibia leucotreta. Taxonomy (NCBI): domain Eukaryota; kingdom Metazoa; phylum Arthropoda; class Insecta; order Lepidoptera; family Tortricidae; genus Thaumatotibia; species Thaumatotibia leucotreta. Next base: position 25,256 of record JALPQI010018122.1, read on the forward strand.
ATGTTTAATGTCGGGCATGACGTTGCACCCGTGGTCGCAGGCAGACTAAAACCCGTTAAGGTGATTAAGACCCGTTTGTCTTTAAAATATGAGTGACAATCGTGAAAGTTTAAATCAATATGTTATTAGTACCTATATCATAAACCGAGGCCAAGGACTTTATAAGGGCGGTGGGTCTCGTAAGAGAGGTTTAGACCCACGCTCCGGTTTCTTCTTGATGCAAAGGTTCTCCATCGCGGTACAACGAGGGAACGAAGCTAGTGTGATGGTCACCTTTGCTTCGGAATTATTGCGGGTCGAGTAACGCGGGGTCGTTTTAGAAATTATTATGTTTAAATGTGTGAATGTAATTATTATGTTTAATTAGGTAATTTATAGGTCTTACGCTTGGCCCTGGAGAGGGGAAATGTGGCTAGCATTTTAGGGAGTTTTCCGGAGGCGGGGGATCTGGGGGAGATATTTTATATTAAGTGCGTGTTTTGTAATGTGTTGTCTATGCTGTAACTAAATGTTTTAAATAGTGATAGTTAGTTTTAGGTTTGTATTTATGTTAAGGTTTGTATTACTTGTATGTCGCTTTATAATTGTATTTTTATAGAATACATTTTGACAAGTATTTGGTAAAGATAAAAAAAAAAATAAGTGTGTGTATATATATTTAGGTTTAGAGTGTAATTTAGATTATTTTATTTCTTTAGTGTCTAAAATATACCTTCTCTCATAAACATAATAATGTCAATTTTATTTATTATTTAATAAACGTAAAACGACATTAAACAAACTAAATATATTCAGAAATGCAAACTCAAATAGGAAATCCTGAAAACAAAATGTTCCGGCAACTTTAATAATGTCTGGTTCAAAGTTCGATTCCCGGGCGGGCCATAGCCCGTCTGGTTTGTTCTCGCTAACTACCCGCGATTAATTTTAATGCGAGTTTTCGTACAAAGCATTTCTGTGGGTATCATCACCGAAATCTGCAAAAGTTGAAAAGTTTATTGATTTGCGGCGGTGAAGAAATACTTACATAGTACATTACGACACAAGTGCGAAAGACATGAAATTCGAAACGAGTGGCGATGTTTTAAAACACGACCGATCGAGTGTTTTAAATCGACACGAGTTACGAATTTCGTTTTTGCACGTGTCTCGTAAGACGTTTTTTAGTACAGATGGCCCTCCGAAGTTTTGGACCTGACGTAAATTGACTCACTTCTCGCACTAGAGCCTAAAAAAGTCACCATCTGTACTAAAAAATAGTTATTTTAATTTTTGATATTTCAAAATGACTGCTATTATTGCATTGTTATACATTTTTACGGTAACATGATGTATGACTCATCTAGATTGTACAAATAAATATTTATTCAAACATGTGACCTTTCGAACCTTTCGTGGTCAAATAATACGGGTCAGGTATACTTTTTGATAGAAAATGCTGCAAACTAAATTGGGAAATTAGCTGTCTAAGTAATAAGTGGACCACTTGTTTCATTTTCTTACATATTTTTCGAATAAATAAATGTATGTTTAGCATGAGAAAAGAAGTAATTATAAAGTCGATTTTATAAAAATATAATGCTAAAATAAACTTAATTTCATATTTAATTAAGATATTTTATAATTAATTAGGTACCATGAACTTTCTTATTTAAAAATCTAGATAAGTACAATATTACATGAATCACTCTCTGAAGTCTGATTCAGTACTCGTAAAACAAGATTTCTTTTAAGTAATCGTGTTTTTGGATAGTTTATTACCTAATACATATTCGTTAAAACTATTCTTTGTAAAGGTGCATTCAGACCAAAAGAGCATTGGCTATTCTAACCCCCTACTCTACGAAATTCGATCGTTACACAAAACGTGATTCGATGATTTCGTAGAGTGGGGGATAGAATAGCGAATGCTCGTTTGGCCTGAATGCACCTTAATACTAACAGTTCTTACTGTCTCAATTATTCTAGCATATTATTATAGCATACCTATAAGTCGGGACCCTTTAAAAAAACGAAGCGTGAAGAAGCATCTAGCGGGCCAGCAAGGCGGTGACAACTAACAGGTTACTGATTATCTCCTGTTCGTTGCCGCCGCGATTTGGGCTCTACTTTTCACTTACGATCAGGTGGAGTGGAGTCACTTTGTTGTGCCAACATAAAAAAAAACATGATGGCAAATAAGGCAAAAACAAATAGTAAAGCTTCAAGCTTTATTTCCCGAAATAAACAATTAATTCCTGCCGACTGTACACGTACAAAGAGAGCAGTGACAGTCTGTCGCGGGTGACAGGGACTTATCTTGCCACACGTGATACAGCGCTGGAAGGGTTAAACAAACATTTGCTGTTATTACACGACAAGGGTTGTCGTTAATAACTATTTGTCAGCCACCGTAGCCTAGTTGGTAGTGACCCTGCTTACGAAGCCGGAGGTTCCGGGTTCGAATAGCGGCGAGGGCATTACTTGTGTATTATCACAAATATTTGTTTCAACTAGGCTACGGAGGCTGACAACAGAACTGTTGTTGTGGAGGCTGATTTACTGTTATTGGTAAGTAGGATCATGTTATGAAGTCCTTAAGACAATTTCTTTCATATCTTCAACTTCTTGTTACATTTATCACGATACATAAGTTTTCCAAGTCCTATATAAAAGTTAAAGCCACTACAAGAACTAATAGGATTTCGGTCCCCTGATAGTATAGTCGACGCCAAAGATATCATTACGGTTTAGGCGCCAAAAATATATTTACACGACTTTATTGCCTTGACATTAAGGTCGTGTAAATATGTTTTTGGCGCCTAAACCGTAATTATATCTTTGACGTCGACTGTACATGGTTTTCCTGTTGTTTCCGTCGGCACGTGTAACTTGAAATGTACTAAATTATTTCCTCAAGTGGTTTGCTTATGATGTGTGAAGACTTAAATGTAAATAAATCAAATACATAATATTTTCTCCGGTGACCTTGATATTTATTCATGAAATAAAACTATCGTGAAGTTATTGTATTGAACCGACGTAGATTATTTATTTTATTTATTTGAGTTTGGCTTTGAAGATTTGCTAATTTAGTAAGTATAACTTTAAAAAATATGACCTTTGGTGTAATATATTTCGTATGTGGGTAGTTTTGTATTTTGTACTTGGTCTTGTTTCAATGGAGGTAGATCTATCAAATAGCCCCCAATCAATCAACCGTAGACCGTATTATGCAATAAAATTAATGAATGTACTCGATATAACCCGTTACAATAACTTTATTTCATAAATAAAATCATATTAAGTAACTCAATAGTCATAGTCACTAGTTTCTTAGATAAATTAATTATTTTTGACCTAAAGCTTCCCTTCTTTTACGCAAATAAAAAAACAACCTGTATGTTATTATCATAATAAAATTTTAAACTGACATTACATTGAAGTAAGATTCGAGATTCGAGGTTCCCACCTCCGGCGTTGGTAAACTTGGTATTTCCTCTTTGACATCTAATGTTTATAATGATATTGCTGTTAAGAATTCAGTTGTCAAGTCAATACACATACATTCTAACGTCAGTTTGCAGCTAGCGCCCAAAACCACCCAAAAATCATATTTAAATACGAGTGACGCACATTTGCAAAATATGTTGCTCCCATAAAAAATATGGCGAAGCGCGAGTCGCGACATACCGTAAAGGGTACTTTCTTATCTAAATAAATAAAGTGTTTTTTTTTCATAAACAGCCTTTGACTTTTATTTTTCATCAGCCACCACACTTAACCAGAGATCGGACAAATGTGCGTCATTGTTCGCAATAATATGGACATGACTCCAACGTTGATTAAATGAATAATTAAACGAATAATTTCTTGCAATTGGATTTCAAAGCTTGAAGGTGACTATTTACAAAGGTTTTCATTGTTACCCGTGTCAAATAGGCAATTTTGTGAAAGTGATTAAATGATTAATTATTTAATCAATTTTGGAGTCATGTCCTTATTATTGCGAACAATGACGCACATTTATCCG
>JALPQI010018123.1:0-19911 GCA_025490895.1 Thaumatotibia leucotreta
AATAAGACAATTTTCAATAAATCTAACTAAATGGAAATAAAGTATTATGAAAATAAAGTAGTATTGGGACAAGTCAAACAAGTAATAAAAATTTATATTTATCATTGTCTCATTATCAGAGGGCGGAATTGTTCATGGCAAAAATCAAATGTCAATAGAGTTGGAACGTAAAATGTTATCGACATTTCCAGCTATCGATAAATTCTGTCACCTTTTACATTTCTGTTTTTAACATTAACCTCTTTGATTAGTAATCGACCTACAATTTGATTTTGACCTCTTTGATTAGATTAAAAATACCAATGACATTTAACTGTCATTTCTGCCACTAGTCATTTAACAACTTATCCAAAAAGAAAAATAATCAACAAATAGATAAAGAAATATCCTTGTCTTACTTACGACGAAACCGCTCAACAATATACTGCTGTAATGTTTAAATAACTAGACATTGTATCAGGGATCGGAACCGGTTTTTTAGAAAAACATCGAAATAGCTCAATATTTTGAAATGTTTTACACTCTTTATCTAGTACTCAACATTGTATGTAATTATTAACATCGAATTTTTGAATTACTCCATTCTCCATTAACAAAAAGAAGAAAAATTCCGAAGAACGAAAAAGAACGGAATTCGAACCGTTCTTTTGTATGGAGAAAAAAACGGTATCCGATCCCTGCATTGTATTTACTTATGGATTTGCGGTTTAGTTTTATTCATAAATAAATAAAGATACGCTTGGTAAATACATTTCAGTTTAATCGATAGTCGATAAAATTTAACGTTCAAACTCTAGTGACATTTGGTTTTTGCCATGAGCAATTCCGCCCTCTGCTCATTATAATACTGGTATGGGGAATTGTGTATGTCCAGTCGACGTCAAAGATATCGTTATGGGTCAGTTGCCAAAAATATATTTACACGGCTTTATTGCTTTGACATTAAGGTCGTGTAGATATATTTGACACCTAAATCGTAACGATATCTTCGTCGACTTTACATAATTATTATATTCATGCAATAGACTGTACCACATTGTACCTAAAAATAAGCCTAAAAATAAGCTCACATCTCTAAAAATCATTCCGTATTATTTATATCACATCGATGTTTATTAAAAGTAGATACAATTAACTACCAGAGGAAAATCATAGAGCGGTCATCGACTTTATCTAGTACATTCAAAGCTAGGTTTCGTAATTCTTAACAAAACAAACAGTGTTGGATCTTGGCAGCAATAGTGTTAATAAAGACTGATGATCTTAATGGTCTTACTGTGTTTTTACACTTCTATCAACATTTGCACTGGCATAACATATGGTCCATTCATCCCTAGTTGTCGTATTTTTATAGTAAACAACTTTTTAATCGACTTAAAAAAAACGAACGAGGTTTTCAATTTTTTTTTTATGTTTGTTACCCCAGAACTTTCGTCGACTGGGTGAATCGATTTTGATGATTCTTTTTTTTTATTTGAAAGGTGATGCTTACCTATTGGTTCCCTTTTTAATTTGGTCCAGTCCTGGCAGTGGAATCCATGAGAAAACCTAACTCTCAGATTTGCATTAAGCTTGTCTCCGCCAACAAACTGTTCTACAGTTTGGCGGGCAATATATTAATTGTAGCCAGGTTGTTTTTCAGAATAAATGATTTATTTATTTATTTTTGTGCATGATAAATGGACGAATATCACAATATCGCTCCAATGGAGATGGTCCCGTTGGCACCAAGTTGGGGCTGATGATGGGATCTCGCTGAAATAGGTTGGAGTCGGCTTTTTTAATTTTTATTTTGATGTCTACTAACCTATAGGAGCACTTTTTCCGCCATACCTAAACTTCTAATTTCTCTTTAAGACAATAAGAGAGGCCTTTGTCCAGTAGTGGACTGATATAGGCTGATATGAAGAACATTATAAACTTACTGAGCTTGTTTAAAATAATTAAAAAAAAAATTGTCTGCTCTGTCCATTTTAGCCTTTCCAATGGTAGGTACCTAACAGTCGTCGACGCAACATTACAAAATATCTACTTTGTGACGTAAAATTTATTTGTATCACAATATTTATCGCTACAGTGTCAAAAGATATATACCTATTACTACTTGGCACCCGCTTCTACGAATATTATCGTAATTTATCTATAATATTGACAATACTTCTAGGAAGAATCGTATAGGCAACACGCAAAAGATATTTATACACCTTTGAGTGTTCAGAGAAATGAATGATCTTCGACGTCTTTGCTCCATTTGAATATTAGAAACGAATAGTTCTTGTACTATTCATTGCAAACATTAATGTCATATAGTCATGATCATAATTTGATCATAATATAATATTTCATGGTAAATTGGTGAATCTATTATCACACACTAAGCTAAGTAAAGCTAGAGCTTTCAAAGGCTTTCCTAGAACGTCATGTCATAATCATAATTTATTAATAATATAAGTTGTTAGTCAAATAGTACCTACCCTACTATGTAATAGAGTAGATCATCATCATCATCAGCCCGTGAGATGACTGCTGATCATAGGCCTCTCTTCGCGTATGCCATTCGTCCCGGTCTTAATAGAGTAATAGGTGCATAAAAGTTATTATAATGATTGCAAATTATGTGGGATGTCTGCTAGAGGAGACATGTTCTAAATCTTCTTTTAAGCCTTGACGCACCTTTCGCGTTAATAATTTCACGCGGGAGGTCATTGGGCGAGTTTTTATTTATTTAGTTGTAGTTTTATTCAAAATTTACAAAATTTTGATATTTCCTTATTTTTTTCTACCTACTCAGAATCGCAAGATCTTTCGATCCTCATTAGCAGAAAAAAAGTGTCCCGAGAATTCTTTACATTCTTTTGTCTTCTTTTGAGTTACGGTCGAAGAAAGCGAAGTGAAAAAATTCCATTGAAGTATTCACACTATTTTTCATTAGTATGAATTAGCCAATGGAATTTTTTTGGGACACTTTTATTATTTCTATCAGGATTGATAGAGCTCGTGATTCTGAGTAGAAAAATTTTTAAAAAATCCAAATTTGGATTTTTTTTAAAAACTGCAACAAAATAAAAATCCGTGCTTATACGTTTTCCAGTCTTCGATATTGGTTAGCTTTGTCGACCTGCTGAAAACTAAGGTATTCAGCTGAGCTGCATCAAGTAAATTTATATTGAAAGCTTGATTTCTTTTATATCACGTACATTACACATTTGCAGGTAAAAAATAATGAGAATAATGATTTTTTTTGTGACATCCTTTCAACTCACCCAAAAATAGTCGAGTCTTACCCGAGTGTACCTTATACTTTCTCTTGATTTCGTTTTACAAGTTCCCAAAAAGACGTTACAAGAAACACGTGACCATCATTTTATGCTGATATATATTATGTAGGTACTCAATTAACTTAAGAATGCAGTTGGCAAGCCTCGCCGTCCTTATGTCACCGGTTCTTTTATGAAGGTACCTTTTTAGGAATATTTTAAATTTTCAATTTTGGGTAGCTGTGCAGTGTACATTCGATATTGCAAACGATAAAGTTATGTAATAGGTACGTGACTTGGCTTGTTCCTGTATTGTAAGCAAAACTTGCTTTACATGAACGAAATGAAATAATAATTGATGGAATAATATTATTATGAAAGGCGACTGAAATTTCATTTCGATTGTAAAATGCTTAACTAGTAATCTTATTTCGGACAAACTTTTAGACACATAGTGCAAAGTATTTTTCATCGCACTTGCTGTCTAAGCGCGCCATTGCTTGCGCGCCTAGCGGGAGTAATAGAAAAGTGAAATTCCCTAGGGAGTAACTGAACAGAAATGTCAGTACGTCGTATAATAATATTTTTTCTTAAAACTTCTTTTCTTGTCGGCAAGTGTGATGAAAAACATTGTATGCATCACGGTCGGTAAGCGGTATACTAACTCGAGTCTTTAAAACTATTTCGTTAGCAATTCGGTACTTACCTCCCTTGATGCACAATGTACTATTTGATTTACACAAAAAGTGCAAAGCATTTTTGAGCTAGCGGTTATTTAAGGCGCAAAAAATAAATTAAAACTTTAGTACAAATGTACTCATAATGTTTTGTCCTATTGTATTGTATGGAAGTCTCCGCTCAAAGAGGATGTGAATTGTTGACTAATATAACGATAAAAACGAAACCTAATATCGATCATATCGTCCCTTTTGGTGCCAGAACACACAAATATCCTGTTTTAACAGGTCTAGAAAGTATATGAAGTCGCAGGTGGTCGTAAGCTACGGTAGCCGCTTAGAATCAGAAACTCATATGCTTCACCCCTCCACGTCATGAAAAAATAACGAAACAATCCTTTTTGTACCACTAAATACATATTAAAATCTCATTGGCAATGTTTCTACGGATATAAATACAATCTGACGTCAAAGTTGTGAAATTGGCCATATCTTATTCTAATTAGTATCATATAAATGTTCCATTCCGCTAACCAAAATAATAACACACAGCGTATTAAGAACAGATTGTTCATTTGATTTTGTTAGTCCCGTTGTCGTAATCGTTTGAGAACCATTTGAGTGTTTATCACTTTTAAAATTTATTTTGGGGTATAAAGTAAAAAAAATTAATGCAAAAGGTATGCTTTCAAATGAAATTGTATGACTGTGTGTAGTACACATTTAAGTTATGAATTTAATATTCACCGCGTTTTTATTGATTTCCGTTAAATTAAACGGAAGCTTATTTAGTTAAAAAATTATCAATTTCCCTAAGAAACTAGTATCTTAACTCTTACTGTTATTGAGTTATTCAAAAAATAAGTTTAATGACTGAACAAGTGTATTGCAACCTTTATTATATCCTAATGCTACCTACTTATTTTGACATGTGCCGTCAGTCACATGAAATTAATTTTTGTGTTATCCTTAAGGTTCTCTCACACTAACTTATTACCATTTCATTTATTATGTATGAAAACGTAAAAAAATATTTTTTTTTTCGAGTGCGACTATAGACATTAATAAATGCTATATACCAGGTAGCTCCAATTAACGTACCGAACAGCCTGTTAAATTCAACGCAATTAAAAAAAACACGGGGTATAATTCAGTTTCTAGAAATTCACATTATTCACATGGAGACGTTTTATCAATTGTGAAACGTATTGTTTATTTATATATATCTTTGTATTTTTTAGGATAGCAATAGAAAGTCCTTGAACAGAAAAGTGCCACTTTGATCCCCCCAGCAGGGAAAAAAAGGCCCGTATTCGAATAGGTGGTGTGAAAACTTACATTTTACGAAGGACACTGATTTATGAAAGCACCCGGCCTTGAACGGTAGATACCACTGTTTGTGTATCATATTATGTGAACAACCGGTTGCGATGTGAGTCATCAATATATATAAACAATAATTATAATAAATCCATGTATCTCGACGCGTCTGATAACACGTTATTGTATCGGGTTTCATTGATATCAATACTAACTTGTGGGTAGACATTATCCTCTATTGTACATAGAACAACTTTAATAATAGTGATATTCATATTTTTAATATTGAGACCGCAGGGCAGCTAGTGGTGAGCTGTTGGGCAATAGAACCCCACGGACGAAAGTGTTTCTGAGAGTCGATTAGGGTCTTGATCTTCGGCGTGTCTTCGTTAGTTGGAGTTGTACCCCAAAGGAACCCGTAGGACTTTCAGCTCTGGTTTGCCTGCATTGGCCGTCCAGAAAGGAGTCATCATCAGAACTATAAGGAATGAAGTGTAAATTAGCGTAAAACGCGAGTTGGTTGTTGGCGAAGTGGCTGTCACAAGCTACCATCTACGCTACTGAACCGCCTTGACCGGTGTTGCTTCTGGATGTCTCTTATGATGGCATTTACAGAGGCCTATCTAGTAGGGGTAACTGCCTAAAAGCACTCCTCTCATGGACCTCTTTTCTTTAGTCGCAATATTCAACCTTCATCATCATAGCTCATTAGTATTTTCCTTTACTGGAACTGCTGTAGTCGCTAGTTCTATACTGCCGCTGGGAACGGCTGCTACATTACCAGTATCTCACATGAAGTGTCATATAGACATACCGAAGAGGCTAAGAAGTTCACTGATAAAAAACGCGTAACGTTTTTATGACTACTAATTACGAAGACATAAAATTTCAATAAACAACGCGTGACAACCGGGTGGTCGGCGTGTCACTAGGAGCAGCTGATTTGTTGTCTGACATTCGTTATCGGCGACATAGTGACTCTGGTCACGGCTTTAAGAGTACTTTTGACACCATCTCAAAGCCGTGGGAGTCGTCAAAGTCTAAGGGATTGAACTGCAACTGACCATTCATTTATTCATATTATTTTATCATAGTGAACAATTGGACATACTATAGCGATCGCCAATTCGCTTGCCCAGCGCGGCGATTACATACGTGGATTTACCATCTAATGTGTCCATGTCCTGGCTGATAACGTGAAGTAATGTCTCCTATTTTTTCATGATGAGCGGAAACAAAATATTATCAAGGGACAATCTAATTTAAAGCAAATCGATATAGGTAGTCTTACTGCTAGTTCACATAAAGCTTGTGGTTGTTGGGTGTACAATACATTAACGATTTTAATCCTTGTGCTATGGACATACGTTCTCAAATGTTTACATATTTTTAGACGCGACTGCATCCACTACAATACAGAAAAATATTTGTGATCAAGACAAGTGACCTTACCTTTACCAACTATTTAGGCTACGATGGTCGTCAAAAATTTACACAGCTATTTACAGGTAGGTATGAAAATACGCAAGACGCCGAAGTAATAAATATTTTCGAAGCCATACTTCTTCATAAATGCAACTTTTACAATTTGTAAATAATTGAAGTAAACTGTATTAACTAAACAATATTACTCCTACATTTTAGTTCAAAAAATGATAAACATATTTACTAAAACCGAATGGGGTTTCGAGGGAAACGAAAAGTATTAAAATTATATAAAGTTATAATTTTACCCATTTCAAAACTGAATATTGCAATATGTGATAGATCCATGATCCATGAAAATCATATTAATATAAAAATCGAACCGTACAATTAGTTCCTGATTAAGCCTCGGGTAGTAGCTACTGCTATTAAATAGATAGGTAATGTTACCATTGTTGGTACGGTTGGTTCCATAAATATGTCACCGATTTTGAACCGTGTGCTTCGGACATATGCTCTGAAATGTATGTATATACTAAAACGTAGCTGTATAGCAATAAAGACAATATATACCTACATTTGCGATAGATTCATGACCTCATAAGTCATGCCCTTATCTCCCAATTAACAATATTTCATAATTCAGTCTATGTTGTTAAGTAAACACAGAGTTGATATTTTTTATTAGGAAAAACATAATTATTATCTGTGTAGTTATTAAGTGTTCATTTTTTCAGTAGTAACTTAAAATGTAAATGGAACTAGTTAACAACAAAATGCAAAAACAAATTGTCTCTATATCTCAATAAATTTTTTTCAACAAACAACTTTTGAGCTGCATTGTATGTGTGGGTAAGAATCTGTTTGAAAATTCTGCCAAAATAAACATCGTTCGTAGTCATTTTATGGTACGATAGTACAACCTAAGTATAATCCTCATGGTTAAGGTAGGTACTAAAACATACGTATAAACAAACTAATGAACTCATAAAACACTAATTGGTTTTCATATTTAGATTCGCTAGCGTTAGGCATTTCATTACGATTTGAATGTACCTAAATATACTCTACTACTTTCATTGAAGCTATTTAAAACATCTAAAATAATATTAATAAATAATACGGCACGATAAACAGGGCGATGCCGAGAAAATCAACAAAAAATATTTACTTTAAAAAGTTATTTGCGTCTCAAATCTTTCAAACAGCTTTGGCGAAACCGATCTCGGATTTCAGCTTAACCCTGATTATAGTTAAATTAATATTGTGGTGCTAGCATGATGCATTCCAACCTACGTGTAACTTGCATCAGATGCATAGTTGAAAACGCCACATCTTCATATACATAATATTATTAAGTGTGTATTATGAACCATCGATAGAATTATAAGATTTTAGCACACATCATTGCATTGCAAAGATGCCATTCGCCAACGCTCAGTAGCGTAACATTGCAGCTTTCTATCTCGGCAGGCCCAACGAAGATGCCTTTTTGCAATCGTACACGATAAGCGATAAGTAATAAATGTATGCACTATGACTATGGTGCTGCTCATCATTAATCTTCTATCAAAGAATGGTCAGTGAGACTTCAATCCCTTAGTCTGCTCATACGACACCCGCAGAAAGAGTTGGGGTGGTGACAAATGTATTCTTACTGCCGTCACTACACGGCTTAGGCACAGGCAAGGCGAGTACCGTTGCAACTATGATAATTATATTATATCTGATGGCGACTGTACCTTGCAGTTCGCTTGCTTCCGTTTCCCGAATCGGGATCTCATGGTCATGCTAGGCGTGCAATTATGATTGATTTAAGCTAAGCATGTCAGAGCAATTTAGTTGCAGATTAATTTAATAATCTGTTGATATAATTATAGATATTTGATTGTGAAAATGCCCACTGATCGTTAAAACCATTCAGTAATGGTGACAAAATGTTATGCCTGAATTTGATTCAGTAATCAAATTCAGGCATCATGGCATTTTTTTTAAAGCACCACCAAATGAATTTAACCTTCATGTATTTCGAATGCAACGTTATACCTAAAGGTATTTTTTATCGTAGTGAAAACGAATTACAAAAAATTTCACTCTAAACCCTAAATTAGACAACGCTCAAAATAGGTACTGGACATGGTCTTTGACCTACATTTTGTCTTACTTTTTGTATATTTTTTCGAACCATAATTTTTAACACAAAGAGGCTCGAACATACGAACATGATTTCTGTCGAATTAAGGGTTAAAATACGTTAAGGTGGATTTATACCAAACGAGCGAATGCTCATTCTATCCCTCACTCTATGAAAGTCGTTCGTTCCACAAAACGTTATTCGTCGAAATCCGTTGATTTCGTAGAGTGGGGGATAGAATGAGCATTCGCTCGGTCTAAATCCACCTTTACTTATTTTTTTGATTTTCACTCCCCAAAAATGACACTGGTAAATCGCACTGCATAGGAGACGTAACGAAGAATAAAATTTTTCATGAAGACTAAATATGCGACTTGAAATACGAGAAACTGTTACAGATAGTTTGGGATAGTGTGTGACTTTCCGATCGGCTTCACAGCAAACACTTATCAAAGATGGATTTATTTTTGTTTGCAAAACTCATAAGGAGGTAAATACAGATGTTAACAGTCGGAATGCCAAAATCATAAACTGGTTGCTGAATACTGGTTTCATATTAAAATAAAAAATAAGTAAGAGGTATATTTATTGATGAACCATCGAATACAATATCGATTATGCTAATCTTAATTGAGATCGATTTAATATAGCGGATCATGGAAACCATTGACAAAATGTTATAGCGTTCTTTTGTTTAGAATATTCTTTATAGTCTGTCTTTGCGAGTCCAAAAAGTCAAGGCATGTGGCGTACCTAGCAAGACACGCCTATACATTCCACATATTTACTATCTGGTAGCCACAAGACGGTTTCTGCAAAGACTCTGTTTTTTTTTATTTAAGCATATAATGTTATGGCTGCCAAAGCAGATGTAAAAGGGTTTTTCAAAAACGTTTATTGTTTGCATCTTTCTTTAAAGGTATAGAAAAAAATAAAGTCTCGGTCAGTTTTGTTACGATAGTTAGTTACAAATTAAACGCCAAGGAAAGTAAGTTTTCTGAAAATTTCATGTTTTTGTTACTACAAATATCTGAAAGCAATTTACCTTTTCATAACAACTGATTCTATACGAGTAAAAAAACACTGTCCTTGAATTTCCTTTAAAACCCTTGCGTAGTTATAGAAACTTATTTATTGTAAGGAAAACTATTAACATATACAAGTTCAACGTCCCTTATCTCAATCCGTTATCTTATCAGCAATAAAACAAAATATACTCATGCAGGAACTCTTTTCCAAAAATAGGATCCTGCAAATATAATCAAATAGCGACATGTGGAATAGTCAATCTCCCAGCTAGTTCACGGCATACATCACAAGTTGACAACCAAATCCAATCCGGATATAAATTGTGTCGCCCTTTCCAAGTGTATCAGCACTCGGTTTAATCCAACCAAAAGATTTATCTCCGACCAAAAATCCGTAGGTATATTTGCTAAGTTCATTCACAGGCTAGTCTATCAATCTTGCGCTGTGTCGCGTTTTCGACTAACATTTGTGTCAACAACGCAAGGGAACTTGATACTTACTGTCCTAGTTTTAGGGGCTAATCTTGATGTTTTTGCTTGTTACACGAAAGCCAGAGTGCCGCTAATGTTGACACTCGCACTTTGGATATTTCCCGACGACGCTGACATTTGCTAACCAGTTGACCCAGTATTCGAGTTTGGCTATTTTAAATTAGGACTACGGTAAAAAATGGTACAGATTATCGATTTTAACCACTTAGTGATGGCTGACAGTAAGACGAGCCGGATCTGCATGCCTAGTCAAGATGCTATTCAGCAATGGTATACAATAAGTGATAAATGTATTAAAATTACAGTTTCTAGATTTGGTCACGTTCGAATCTGTTATTCTGATACATTTATTACATTTCGGCCTTATCGCTTATCGTATAGGATTGGTATCACGCTAGCACGCTTGCTACGGCACCGGGTCCTTGCAACCTGGTAGACGTATGGTTCATTTCGCAGTTAGTTAAAGGTGCGGTTAAACTAAAAGAGCATTCGCTGTTCTAGCGCCCGTTCTAAGAAATCAACCAATCACGTTTTGTGTACCGATCGAATTTCGTAGAGTGGGAGGTTAGAACAGCGAATGCTCTTTTAGTTTAACCGCACCTTAATTGACGCAGCGAACGTGCTAGGCCAGCGGGTTCGTTACGGACTCACATAGTTGTATACTGTGATCAATTCAAATGGGTCAGTCGGGAGATATAAAAAATTATAGGAAATAAATAATTTTGTTATTACAAAACATGGTGTCTCATTTAGTCACAAAAAGAACAACATTCCTCGAATTTGAATTTATTTACAGTTTTGCGAAAAAGTAAACTTTTACTAGCTTAAAATATTGTTTTTTAATAACTTAACATTCTGATCACGTCTACATCCAATAGACAAAATATCCAGACAAATAAAAATCATGTTCTATTTTTCAATTACCTAATTAATTTATTAAAACAAAAGTTTACATGACATTACAGTTGAACACCAATTCGTCATGAAACTAAAATTATACAATAAAAAAAATAGAATACAAATACAAAATAGAATACAGAAATTAAAAAAAAAACACATTAATTAGATTTAAATGAGACATGAGCCCATTATTATAAAACTAACGTTTGAATAAAATATATTAAAATACAATCGACACGCATTTCTGTTGTACACAGCGGACTTAGACCTAGAGTGTTTCGGATGAGGATCCTCTTAATGAGTCGAAACATGTCGAGCATTCAATAATATTTCAATATTGGCCTGGCTTTCACTAATAGAAACCTTTTTTTAAACTAGTTCGTGCATATTACTGTAGGTAAGTAAGAATTATTAGCTACATTCGATACGTTTCATATTTTAGGGTCACAATCGTCAAACAGTAGCTTTCCCTGCTAACCGATTCTTCACTGATACGATTGATGTCACTGATGGTTTAGTCATTATTGTGACTCAGTTCATTTAATGCAGTGACCGCAATTTACGCGAATGTATCGTGACGCTGCAAGGCCGTAGCTTGTATTCAGAAACCAGAATTCAGTAGCAGTTTAATTCTTATTCAATTTACCTAAGACCCTATAGGCGCAGCGTGGGTAGGCCCACCCACAAGGCGGACTGATGAACTGGTGAAGTTCGCAGGAGTCCTCTGGATGAGGGTGGCACAGGACCGGTCATTGTGGCTATATTTGGGGGAAGCCTGTGTTCAGCAGTGGACGTCTTTCGGCTGATATGATAATGATGATGAGGAAGGCCCTATAACAAGTGGTGTGCGATAGCAATTAGCGACTTAAAAAGAGACGGGTAGCTGTGAGAAGGCCGCCAGTTGCCTATTATAGTTTTATAGTTCGTAATACTAGCCTAACTATATAAAATTATATAACCGTACCTAAATATTTGATTATGCTGTGTCAGTTCTAAGGAAGGCAATACAAAACAAAATAGTTGTATGGTCAGCAAAACAATGTTGACATAGAGAATTAATTTTGCTTGTATACCTTTGTATGTATGTGATTGGTCGCGTCAGTAAACATTACAGACTCAGTAAAATACTTTCTATTTCTCTCGCTCGTGTCATCGCCAATACGAGCGACCTAGACCAACAATCTCAATTCATTACATAAAATTTGTGTAAGAATTGCTATTACATGCGCCATAAATGCTTACACGTAGTTATATGGCAACTCTTGGCAATAATATAGATGTATTTATGTTCCTGTGTAAAATATTAATATTATCGTCGTGTTGCTTATACAAGTAAAATTACCTGCCATCTTTGGGACCAACTTTGTCGCGCAGCTTGCAGTGTACAAAAACTGAAACATACCACTTTTAGATACCATTACTAGGTACTAAATAGATTTCAAAAGTGGGACTACATTTTTTGTTGACTGTATATAATTATAAACCGAAAGTAATACATATATTTCAAAAGACAACAACAGCCCTTTTAGCATAATCTTGTGTTCAACAGCAACTCGCAGCTACCCGTCTCTTTTCAATTGTATTGATTAAAAAGAGACGTGTAGCCGCGAGTCCCGGAAAACTGGACAGTAACAAATAGTTTGTTGAGTTACCCAAGAATTAGCACAAGCACCAATTGTGATAACTCAGCGGCCAGGCATATCAATACCGGTTTTGAATCCGCATTCTATTCGTACCTTTGGACTAGAACAGCTCCAAAAATGAACGTCTGTTATAACGCCAGATCTTTGATAATTCTCTCATTTCCTCATTTAAGAATAAGGCCGCTAAGCATGTTGAAACGTTGCCAAGTGAGTGGCATTGGGGACATCCATCAAAAGGATCAAGCCAGCTTTGTCATGCCAGCATTGGTCACTTGGCCAACATTGCGTCAGTTGCAACTCCTTACTAATGCACTTTGTTGATAAATATTTATTGTAATGCAAAATAATGGATCTGATTATAAGATTGCGTTCTCGTTGCCAGCCAGCATTTGAAACGCTATATATATTCAAGGGAAGAGATCCCTTACAGGGATAAATTCGCTTTTGTACCTGTCTTAAATCTAACTAACCTAATCTATATCTAAGATTGGACCTTGTGGCATTGTACTGAGGATACTGGCAGTATTTCTTCACTACCGTAATGCTGATGCGTTGTGCGAGGAAGTCGCCAGCTCTTCGGTCTTTACTGTATATCAGACGTTTCGCGATTTCAGCAAACAATTTGCGTGCGCTGGGTTGGTCACCCCATGTTGGGGTGACCCTCTGAACCAGAAATTTCTACGCCATGATTAATTATATGATTTCATTATATTGCATTGTCATCTAACTTACATAAACAAGATATATAAGATCAAAACTGTACAATTTATATACATAAATTAAATCTAACTAAACTAATCTATATCTAAAATTGGTCCTCGTGGCACTGTACCGAGGATGCTGGCGGCATTTCCTCGCTGTATCGAAAGACTAATGCGTTGTGCGAGGAAGTCTCCAGATATACGTATTTACTAAAATACATTGTACATTTAATAGTAACTTGTTTATTTGTATACGACATTTTCATCATCATCAGCGCGTTGCAGTACACTGCTGGATAAATATTTAATGTACAATCGCGGACAGAGTTTACTGACCTCTCTGCACAGAGAATTATAGTCTGTATGCATAGCATAATATAGGGGAGTTAGTTAACTCCGTAGTAGTAGACTGTACATCGACAATAGTATCTAGCTTTATGACGGCCGCAAAAATATCTGACAATTCTTATTTTTACTAAAAAGAGCGTGTTACATATTTTTGCGGCCTTATGCCGCGGCCACGACATTGGTCTAAGGCGACCAGCGGAAAACCATACGTGCGCGTGGGAGTACCCATATCGGCATCCCGCTGCAACTCATGGATTCGCTCGCCGCTGGTCGCTTTAGATGTCGTGGCCGGGCCTTTGGATACTACTGCTGGTGATTGACATAGGCCTCTTCCAAATACGCCACAAAGTCCGAAACACATACTTATCTCAATACCAAATTTCTACAAAAGCAGGCTAGCTGGCCTGGCCAAGATGCCATTCTGCCATCGTAAAGGATAAGCGATAGGTCACGTGACCATAATACTGTATGAAAATAGTCACGTGACTTTTCGTTTGAATCTTTTAATTCTTATACATTTATTACTTATCGCTTATCGTACTTATACAATTGCAAAATGGCATCTTGGGCTAGGCCAGGCCCCGTGTTTAATGGTTTGTCGTCGTTGCCGTCACGTTCTAACAAGTACGCAAGTACGGAAGTGACGAGTAACACGATAAATTGATAAAACGGGATCTTCATAAGCCACCTGCAGTGCTTTTAACGTGAAGTAGGTAGTATCAGATACAGACAGTTACTTTCGCTTTTATAATATTTGAATGAGTATGGACGAACGCTGCATATTTGCAGTCAGGCGTGGCTTTTTCCATCGTTCGGCTTATTAATGATACCTAAAAAAATAAAACTTGATCGTTTTCTTGTTAAATATTTTGGCTTCTAAACTAAAAATGTCAATGCACTCGTTTTAACAACAACATTCTTATTTTAATTTAACTATTACTATCAAAATGACGACTAATCCTCGTTTAACAGGATATTTTAATATTCTACATACACATATTTAAGTAAGATTTAGCTGTCACCTTTGTCTTGATATTAATTTACATACAAGGGAACGTCATGATTGTTACCCTGTCAAAATTTACATTAATTTTAACCGACTTCAAAAAAGAAGGAGGATCTCAATACTAGTTTATTGAATATCTTTACTTCATTTTTATTTGATGAAATTAGTGTAGCGTGAGCACTAAACAATGAACTGTTTTTACGGCAAATATAATTTTGAAGTTCACATTTGTTCACTAATAACAATTGAAGCAACTGATCAATTGAATTGAAACTGCACAATAGTATATACTTGCCACAGTAATAATTAACTTTATTAACAATGTACTAATGACTTGACGAAGTAAATAAGCATACCCACCATCAGCCTCTCGCAGTCCACTGCTGGACGTAGGCCTCTCCTATTAACTGTGCGTATCCACACATACAGGAGGTAAATTCCCATAATCGCCACGCTGGGAAAGCGGGTTGACGATCGCAAACCTTCAGTAAAAAATAAGTATAAGCTTTAAATTAAATTTATTTTGAGACCTATTAAATATTATATACATGAATTTTAAGATATCTATTTAGTACCTATCATAATAACTATGTATAAAATTAAACAAGTCCAAAGGCTTTTCATATGCATCTACTTTAGATTCCACATAGTGCATACAGATACAGCGGGCACACTTTATGCTAATACGCTCATTAAGATGGCCGAAGAGCCACTCCTTTTACCCTTTATGCTTTATAATACACCTGACCTTTTTTACCTTGTTTGCATATTTCAAAACTTGAATCTTACGTATAACGTATAGTCACATGTATCGTATTCTGTTAGGTCTACAATCTGAGAATCCATCTCTGTCACTCTAACGCTGTTAATCTTTAGTGTGACAGTGACAGTCTCGAATCAGAACTCGTAAAACGTAAATGACCCAGGCGCGTAAAAAGATGCCAATCACTAACTGAATTGCGAACGGAAGAGCAACTGTCTTTGTCGCACTCATGGAAAGTCACTACGCTCCCACTGTGTACTCGGCCGCCGCTATGAACTCAATCCTGACAAAAAATTACATCGTTGACAGATAATGTATTGAACTGACAGCTGTTTGGATTGACTTCTTAGCGGCGGCCAAGTATACGCTACTGAGCGTAGTGGACGAAAGGCAACCTGTCTTTGTCGCACTCATAGAAAGTCACTACATCGTCATCATCATCATCTCAGATATGAGACGTCTACTGCTGAACATAGGCCTCCCCTCTGGACCTCCACATGTACCGGTTAGATGCGACCTGCATCCAGCGTTTCTTGGCGATCTTCATAAGGTCGTCTGTCCATCTTGTGGGTGGGCGTCCTACGCTGCGTTTGCCTAGCCATGATCTCCACTCGAGCACTTTTCGACCCCATCGACCATCTGCTCTGCGTGCAATGTGGCAGTGCCCATTGCCACTTCAGCCTGCTAATCCGGAGGGCTATGTCAGTAACTTTAGTTCGCCTACGGATCTCCTCATTTCTGATTCGATCACGCAGAAAAACTCCGACCATAGCCCTCTCCATAGCTCGTTGAGCGACTCTGAGTTTAGAGATGAGATGAGGCCGATGGTGAAGGACCACGTTTCGGCACCGTCACTACGCTACCACATTAAATAGTACTACGCTACTGATTGTCAGCGATTGGCATCTTGGTTTGGTGGTTGGAATTTTAAACTATTGTAAACCATGCCTATTTGTAAACCATGTCTTGTCAGACTCCGTAGCCTAGTCGGTAGTGACCCTGCTTACGAAGCTGGAGGTTCCGGGTTCGAATCCCGACGAGGGCATTATTTATGTATTTATTTATCACAAATATTTGCTCCTTGGTCATGGCTGTCTACGAGTATGTATTTAAGTATCTGTATGTAATTTATCTATTATATATATATCGTCACCTGGTTCCCACATCACAAGTCTTAATTGAGCTTACCGTGTGACTAGGTCGATTTGTGTAAGATGTCCCAGATATTTATTTATGTCTTTTATTTATTTAATTATCTGTCGCTTGTCACACAAATTAAATTAAACTCACAGTTCAGAGAAATGGTCAAAACCAATTAACTATGTTTGTCAACTTTTGGTTTCGCTTAAGATAATTATAATTACTCTCTCTCTTAAATTAATATTTCAAAACACTTAGTCTCCTTAATTTGAAATTGAGTTTATTTTACTTAAGCTGAACTAAAATTTTCTTAGGGCTTAGTTTTAAGTTAGTAACGCATTAATTCGCCGTCTGAGTTAGTACGAGAAAGGCGAAATATCTTAACCTAAGGCCTATCAAAACCATAAGTTCTTGCGTAAGTTGTAGGGATGGAGCTATACTAAGGAATGAGATAGTGATGTTCTCGAACTCACAAGTGTAATCCCGACCTAAAGCATCGTAACACGACATTTGAGTAGGTTAAACTCGGGTAAATCCATTTCTGACATTTTGTAAGATTTTTGTATGTAATAAAAGCTTAAGAAATTGGCTTTGTCTCTATTTCATGGCATGACATTTTGTAACTGACATTTTGTAAGATTTTTGTATGTAATAAAAGCTTAAAAAATTGGCTTTGTCTCTATTTCATGGATTAAGTATAATTTCGTGTAGTTTTTAAGAAAAATAAAGTTAAATATGACAGTTTATTTCAAATGAAGGTAAGTTCATCAAAGCCAATCAGCAAAAGTTTGTTCAATATGGCTGTCAGTCGACGTCAATTTCTAATTATATATTTTTTTAATCTTGATAAATCCAGGTATGTTAAATTAAAATAATATAAATCCTCACTGAGGTTTTGGAAAAATAGGTAAATAGCAAACGATTATATCAAATGAAGGTAAATCATAAATTATATTTTTCTAAAATAATACACTAGTAATCTGCCTTCTTTAACATCACCATATTTTCACTTTTTTCAATAATCTCTCAATTGGTTAGAGTGGATTTATCTGAGTTTGACGTTAACCGACTCACTTACTATACATACAGTGACAACGCTAAAGACAGACTTTTGCAAAAAAGCCACTGAAGGCATACATATCTTTTACTCTTACCAGGCATTAACAAGTGTAACACAAATAGCATGACATTTCTAGTCGCCAGATCTGCGGCGAGTACTCATTCACATGACGCAAAAAAATGGGTCAAGTTCGCAACACATTTCTTTTTTTAATGGGGACAACAGGAACCATTATATCACTTTAACAAGCCGTGTCACTGTCAGTGACACCAAACTTGTTCTTGACCGATTTTCTATGCTCCACTTCAATATTTTGTGAGCCTGTGATATCTGATATCTTATATACTTAGTTAGGACAGGATTAGGCGTCTGGCGCCAAAGCACGTCCATATATATCACGTGCCTTCTCTTTCTGTATAATTCTATACTTAAAGGTAAGGGATAATTTATGCATAAACACAAAGCGCCGGTATACTTAACACCCGTATTTAGAGTGAAAGAAAAACGAAATTTCCATGAATTGATTGCCTTAAAGCCGATGTAAAGTATAGCGACGATAGATAATAAATAAAAAAGAAAAAAAATCACATCTCTGTAATGCATGTAGAGCTAGTAGAAGTGACGGTTTGGGTGGGAAGAAATTTAATTTTTTTTGATATCATAAACGCTCTAAAGCTTTATTTATTCATTTTCTAGTATGAAGTACCAACTAGATTATTTTGCAAAATATATTAACCTTAATACCAGTATAGGAAATTACAAGACAAATGTTCAAATTCGGCCCATCCTAGTGAATGTTAGTTCTGGCTGCTCTATCTTCAAATTCTGTACTTCGTGGTATACCAATATTAATGTTACATTAAAAGCCATTAAACGGTTAAACTCTCATGTATTTAATCACTACGCGTGACATGTTTCGGAGAACCTAGGTCTCCATTATCAAGCACTGAGCCAGCGTTCACGTCACGCGACTCACGACACAGGTACATATGTGAGTTTAACCGGTTAATTATATTTATAGTTATTATGTCTCAAGAAAGTTTAAATTCAATTCAACCAGTTTGTGTTCTGTCATTCAGACAAGCCAAAGTTGTTTTCAGCTGTCGGGTTTCCCCATTTCCATGTTTTTAGAATGTAATTCATGATAATTGTCACCAGTTTTGGCTGATGTCCAACCAACTCTTCGACCGATTTATTATTTTTCTATTTATACGCAAACTCTAAAGCGCTAGCTAATTTTAATCTGATATCCACGCGTGAGATCGTTTTTAATAAAAGGGATTCGTAAAAAAGAGAAATCGATACCCAGTCGATCACTAACATGAGAACATTAGCATTTCAGGATGCTTAGCCAAGTTGCCAATCGCTAACGCTTAGTAACGTAGCGTAGTTTTCCCTCTATGTCACTCTTTCATATTAGTGCGACAAAGACAGTTAGAGCTGCCTTTCGTTTACGATTGACAATTAAGCGATTGGCGATTGGCAACTTGTCTAAGCACCCTAAAATAGACAAAAAAAGAACGGAGCAAAAATGGTATCTATTTAAATAAAGTTTTATTTTCTAAAAATCGTGTTGTGATTAGATTATTACCTAGACGCTGTCAGTCAGAATCTTTATCATTGTACATTATTATTGTACATCGTGTGACAAACGTGACATGCTTTAGAACATTTTATATTTCATATAATTAAAATCCCCTTTTTAGGGTTCCGTAGCCAAAATGGCAAAAACGGAACCCTTATAGATTCGTCATGTCCGTCTGTCCGTCTGTCCGTCTGTCACAGCCGATTTACTCGGAAACTATAAGTGCTACAGTAACGAAATTTGGTTAGGATATGTGTTGTATGAACCGCTACACGATTATGATACTAAATTGTAAAAAAAATCATTGGGGTGGGGGCCCTCCATACATGTAACTGAGGCATAGAAAAATTTTTTTAGTTGTATATAAGCGTGTGGGGTATTAACAGAAAGGTCTTTAAAAATGATATGAAGGTTCATAAATTTCATTTTTAT
>JALPQI010018124.1:0-22158 GCA_025490895.1 Thaumatotibia leucotreta
CACATTCTCTCAAATAAATACGTGCGGTCATAGAGCCTGTGCAAGTATATGGTTAAGATGTATTGCCATTTTGGTCTATGGCTTGTCAAACGAGATATTTATTGAAAAATTTGACCTTTGCTACAAGTTTTTGCGAATAATCTACGGAGTCTCGTCGAGTCACATGTTAGTATTGCTTCCCAGGAATATCCGTTGGGTCCACGGGCACGTAAGTCTCATCATCAATTATGAGAACTTTTTTCAGTGTTTTTTCATACGCTCTTCTGCATCCTCTTTTAGCTCGCACTTCCTGGTCCTTAAAGTACTTAGGAGCCTGACAGTTTTGCAAATGCTTTAAGCTTTCGGTCGCATGTTTTAATACGAGCTATACTTGACTTCGATATTTTCGATTTATCCGCAGCAGCTCTAACAGACATCGAAGGATTCCGTTCATACACTTTTTTTTACTTTATTTATGTTCATAGCTACGGAAATAGTACATTTTTTCCCGGAATCTTCTTGAAAATGTGTTCATGTGATTCTTCAAAACGCTTTATAATTTGATACAAAGTAGTTCTCCTTACTCCCTCTGAAGAAAAATTAGATATCGTGTCCGTTTTTCCATAACATTCATAATTCTGAACAACTCTTTAGCGAATACCACGTGATCAGCTCTTTTCATGACTAAAATTTCAATAATACAATCATATTTCCCACTAAATTTTACAGATTTGAGGCAAACGGTGGCCATGGCAGTATTTTTTCTTAAAGAAATAAAAATATTTTCAAATAGTTCAAAATTTGAAATTTGTCTCTTTACTTCTGGGACACCCTTTAGTTAATTTTCGTAAAAGACTGGCCACATTTTAGTTTCACATAAAAAAATAATTCCAGTTAAGGGTGAAGAGAACTCGTTTTTAAAATGCGTTCTATTTACCTAAGTATAAACATTATTAATTTTTACTGTGTATGTACCCAGAGGTGACAAGTTATTAATAGGTGGCCAGTCACTGCCAATTTACCCTATAGTATTTCCTCCATTATGCATTATTATTAGGATTACTTACGGCATATGCGGCAATTTGGTCGTTAACCATTGTTATTCACGAAGACTTATGTCTTGCCTATGAAAAGGTAACACGACATTGAATCGTGTTCGTCAATAATATTGATGATCCCTACTTTCTGATATTATAAATGCGATAGTAACTCTGTCTGTCTATCTGTTACCTGTTCACGTTAAGTCCTCTAGCCCGATTTTGTTGAAATTCAGTATGAAGATAGACACACGAGAAAGAACATAGGTTAGTTTTTGCCGTGAAAATCACCTATGTGTGTACAGATAAAGTCGCGTGCACCAGCTAGTATGATTATAAATCAAATTCTCATTTTAGACAGCCTTGGCTTTTTATAAATGTATTCCTTCGATGACATAATGCACTTGAGACAAGTGATTAACATGATATTTGAAACTACGAGTACTTGTGTTTATTTACATAGATGACCATAGATTTGCAATGAGTAGCAATGTTACAGATTGATTTCGATCAAGTTCTACTTATTTGTAAATGAATACCTTATACAGAGGTTAACGTAGATTGCTATCTACAAAGTACAAGAGTTACAAGATTGAAGATAAACTGTCTCACGTTTATAAACATAACGCGTAAATCTTGATGTAGATGAGACTTACATACTGAATAAGCATTTATAATCATTACTTTCCGTAAGTTTCCACGTATATTACATAACTAGCTGGTGCACCCAACTTTGTCTGCATACACAAGAGGCAATTTTTGCAATACAAACTATCCTACGTCCTTTCTCGGGTAGGTACCAACAATCTCCATACCCAATTTCGACAAAACCGGTCCAGCGCTTTAATGTGAAGATGTAACAGACAGACAGTCAAACAGAGTTAAGTACTTTCACATTTATAATACGTAGGTAAATATTAAATAAAAGTATGGATCTTATTCAAGTTTGTGAACATACCTGAATTGTAAGAGATAAGCACCATCCACGGCATTTCAAATAATCTTGTTCTATTACCTCCCCAAATCTTGTCATCTTCTAAAACCCCACAATCCGTTGGCAACAGTCTAAAGTTCCTATGATTCCTCACATCCACCGCCTCTTCTTTTCCATTCTTATTGCTGGCTGTATCAGCACCAGATGGTCTTCTAGTTGTGGTGTCGTCTCTATTCCATGACGGTCTTCTGGTGCCACTGGTCCCCGATGGCCTTTTGGTGGATGAGTCTGAACCCCAGTTTTGTGAGGAGTCTTCCCAATCGTTGTTGAAGGGGACACCCAATCCGTGGGGTACTGTGAAGAGAGGCGTTGGTATTTCTGTTGTCTGCGAGTCTTCGGCTTGACAGCATACCTGTGAATAGAAAATATTTCAATTGAAATTCTATACTGTTAATTAGCAAACGCAAATTGATCGATCAATAATAAATATGTTAAATGATCCAGGGGTGGAGGTGCAAACTTTCGTAAGTCGCGAGCTGGTGCAGTGGCTGTTATAAGCCACTGTGCAGAAAATGATGTAAACCTCGTTACACCCCTGGGCTACGTAAGTAGGTAGACCACTGTTGCCCCAGTAGGCGTATGATGGTACCGTGTCTAATCGTTTGTCGGCGTTGCCGTCACGTTCGAACAAGTACGCGAATGCGAAAGTGACCCATAGTACGATAAACGAATTAAACGTCTGACCACCATAAGCCTGGTTGTCTCTTGTGACGGTAGGCCCAGTCCACGGCAAGTCGCTAGTGTCGCTACCTGCCTCGATAGGAAAGACAAATGATTTTTATATATAGCGGGTTCCGGTTCTTCATTTTCCATAGCCCTTTAGGATTCCGTAGTAAACAAAGAACCCTTATAGTTTTGCCATGTCCGTCTGTCCGCAGCATAATAGTTCGGTGGCCGTTAGTATACTAGAAAGTGGTAGAATAACAATTAGAAAAAGAGGAATTCGGGTATCTCCCCAACTAGTGAAGTGGGGATGTTTGTATAGGTAGTGTGGGGTATCATTGAATAGGTCTCTTTAAAAAGAATAAGGGCCTTAAAAGAAAGTTTTTTTCTAAAGTTAATATTTTCGGAGATATCCGCTCCAGAATAAAAAAAAAATGTGTATATGTCTGTGAATAAAAAATAAATTACATAAATATTGAAATAGTTAGCCCATAAATCGACCCCTAGCACAAGCGTGTCGTAAGAATAATTAGTATATAGGTGTTTTTAATACTGTAGTGAATCACAATAAAGTCTGCGACCTTTATACAATATACAGAGGTCACCGAATTTAAATTAATTAACAGGAACAAATTTACCTCGTATTTTAATGATGTAAACAATACACATTTTTCACTACCGACAACCTACGTGCGAAACTATCACGTAAGTATTTTGTTCCTGTGTTTGGAATTAAAAGACTATAATAAACAGGAGAGTTCAAGGAATATTGAATTTTATGTCCGAGACGGTAGGTACCTTTCTCGTTCATAGTGGTATTAAGGAAAAAGGCAATAGGTAAATACGATGGCATTTGTGTAACAGTATAATTTTATACTTAGCTTCTTGTGTTATTAGCTACTAATTATTTAAAAGCATTAATTTAACAAGAATAACCGGCATTTTGTTGTCATCAGATTATTAGTCATGAATACTCATGATAGTCATGATATTTACTTGATAAAATTGTACCTACTCTAGTATTGGTATAAACTTAAATGTGTTCTATTC
Organism: Thaumatotibia leucotreta; assembly: GCA_025490895.1. Taxonomy (NCBI): domain Eukaryota; kingdom Metazoa; phylum Arthropoda; class Insecta; order Lepidoptera; family Tortricidae; genus Thaumatotibia; species Thaumatotibia leucotreta. The sequence continues at coordinate 3,724 of JALPQI010018124.1, forward strand.
TCATTCTATTTTTTTTTTTTTGATGATTATAATGATGTATGATGTATCTCCTTAACTTTATTATTTCTGCAATCTATCCATTCGACGATGCATTTCAGAAATAATAAAGTTAAGGAGACAGATCCTACATAATAATACATATACATAGGTATACCGAGTGTATCAAAACTACGGGTCAGGAAGGGAAAGTACTCTAAAAATTGTTGATAGACTTTTTTTGGTACAAAGTGACTATCTTATTTTGAATAGCGAGTAATACCACATTCATAGATTTTGTATGATAAGTATGTATTTTTAGAGGTATAGTAGGTATGAAAAGCAATATTTATTTTTTTCCGCTTTGATAATTAAATTTTGTAATTTTATTATTCCCTTATTTTATGATACCATGTTACTTTAGACTAATTATTTATTTAGGTTCATGTTCTCGATTGGCGTCATAAAAACAGAAGATGTTTATTTTTTCACATTTGAGTTGGTTCGATTCCCAGACGAGGCTAGTCATTTTGCGAACATCTACTTATGAATGCAGAATTAATAATTTTAAAAAATAACATGAAAACTTATTGCAGCAAAATATCCTATCTACTATATTGAACGTACTTTCCGTTCATGTTCCATAGTTTTAGGATGCTCTGTATAGGCTAGACCAAGTACCAAGAGTCTACTCTTTCCCCTGAAAAAAAAAGTCTACTCTACACGCTCTCATTTCAAAGCGAGAAGCAATCATAAAGCTGTGTTGGGATTCGTGGAAGAGCTTGGGATTAGCTTAAGTAGTGCTATAATGCCCGTCACAAAATAGGCACGATCCAGACATGGAAAACGTAACTGTACTGCTGACTTGCTGAGAAAGATCAAAGGTGAGAAATACGAAATATACTTACAATGGGCTTGTCAGTGTCAAAGCCACACATAAGTGTCTGCAGCTTTCTCCTGATGTACGATGGCATGGGTGTCCCACCCCTCTTGATTTCTGCTAGAAGTGGTCGGCAGTTCGCGAGGAGCGTGCACATGCCAGGTCTGCCATCTGCTTCACACCTATCGCCGACGAATCCTGGAAGAAGAGATCAGCATCATTTCAATCATTTGACAGCACGAATAGCACGATGTCAAACGGCTTAATACTTTCTAGACAGTAGCAGTCAGCAGCAGCGGATATCGCTTAGCGGGTAGCGGGTAGGGTATTCACAATGATTTTAGATAACACACTCTTATAGTCTTAGCAATAAGATCGTGCCAAGTTCATTTTGAACACCCTACCCGCTTAGCAATATCTGTTGCTGACTGTACTTAGTAAACTGATGTACTTATGTGACCACGGACATGAGTGAGGGCAACTAATCAGAACAACCTGCAAATTATACGACTACGTGTGTATTACAAGGTTGATGAAAAAAACAGTGACGTGAGATTAGGGTATCACTACTCACTAGTATCACTACATCGTATGAAATCTACCAGCAAGAGCTTCATCATGGAACATTAAGATTCCAATTCTCATACTGGGCTATGTGTCCTTACGAGGTTTTCTTGGCCATCAGATGTAGTTGGACCATTGTCTAAATATAATATAAAATTAAGAATTTATTTCCCAAATTGCTGGTGTAACCCATCAAAACCCAGTAATTACACTTGGCAATAATAAAGAATACTTGCGAATGGTATTAGCGTTATTATAGTCTTATAGGTTAAGGTGCGTGCAGACCAAAAGAGTATTCGCTGTTCTATCCCCCGCTCTACGAAATCAACCAATCACGTTTTGTGTAACGATCGAATTTCGTAGAGTGGGAGGTTAGAATAGCGAATGTTCGCTTGGTCTGCATGCACCTGTAAAAGGTATCGTCCGTAGATCCTAAATACAATAACCCTACTGGGTTAGCACAGAAACCAAACAGACGGTTTCTTGGTTTCTGGGTTAGCACAGAAAACAAACTGATAGCCATTTTTTAAGCTACAAGATTGCAAAGCCACACACATTTAATTTTATCGTTGTCCATTTCATACAATATTTAATTATTTTTGCACAATGGTATCCACAACTTCCAAGTCCTCCAACGCGCATCCTGGGTCGCGTTTTATAAAGTTACAATTTACAATTTCGCTGTTTGCCTCTCTAACGCACGCACCTATTGGCTAGAAAGAGAGGCAAACAGCGAAATTGTAAATTGTAACTTAATAAAACGCGACCCTGGTCTCGAACCATTACTTACAAAATTTTGAATACAATTTCAAAAGGTTCTTGATACCGTGATGGGATTGAATTGGGTGCGCCAAAGTATTTATAAAATTGCAACTTAGATTATTGGAACTCCGAAATTTTTTCTTATACAATTTAACTTCATAATGATCGGTATTTAGAATAATCTTTGTTCATAATCATCATCACATAGAATTATTTATGTTCATAATATTGTTTTTCATACATATTTTTAGTACTAACTTTTATGTTTATATAATTTTTCACTATACTTATTTTATGCTATATATTCTAATGTTATAGGTATTTATTTTTATCTGTACTGGTTTTATGTATGAATTATTTTTGTTTAATTAAATATAAATCGTACTATTACTGTAAAGTAGCTACCTGCACAAATCAGGTTGTGGCAGAGTAGGTACTGTACTAAACGGGTTCCCTCTAAACTTTTTTTGTCCGAAACGCTTAGGACATAACAGACTTGGTATAATCTATTTTGGCATCAACTTAATGAGACAGAAACATCACTTGGCTTAAATAACAATATTTCGAATATTATTTTGTCCGAAACTATCTTGGCTTATCATTAATTACGCCGAGTGTTATAAGACAGAAATTAGATTTGCATTTTTTTTTTGGGCATGTAGCCACTTGTTCGAAACATGCCTTTTTCGTCAGGCAGAATTTGCTGCGAGGGTGAAAATTTCTGCAGTGAGCGAGCGAAGCGAGCGAACAAAACCTTCCGGGACAGATCCGACTCGGACAGGTTAGGTTAGAAGACTAAGGCGGGAGCTTTGCTCCCGCCTTAGTCTTCGAGGTTTTTTTTTTTAGCAACCTAGAAAGTACTCAGTTCAGTAACACAGTAAGTAACGTATAGAATATTACTACTACCTCGATTATATTGAGAGGTTGTAATTATTCCTTCTCTGTAATGCTAAAACAAACTATGCCGATACATTTTATGCTCATCCAGATTATGCCTCATCATAAATAGGAGCATCGAAATTATGCTCGAATAATATTCGAACAACTCGAAATCTGCCATAAAGAAATATGCTAAAGTTGAGTATGTCACAACAGTTTCTGCACAAAGCCCATTATGACTACATAGTTTATGTTATTCATAAAAGAATTATACCACAACAGAGTGAACCTAATGGGAAAATGTTTATAAATAAACAATTTATTTCAAATAATTTTATGAGTATAGATTATGTACGGAGGGCGTTGGGAAGGATGTGAATCAAACGAATATTGAGCTCTAACTGAACTGTATTTGGTCCGAGCACGGTTATATAGAGTACATAAGGTTGAGTATACAATGGATATATCTTACCACTACACCTTCCATGGGGAAGGTAAAAAAAAAATGAAATACAATTCATTTTTTTTTATATACCTAAGTCTTAAGTGTTTATTAATAAAATTATATTTGATTAATGTAATTTTCCTTACAATTGGCTACGGTACATTTTCGTACGATTTTTGTGTATAACATCAAGTTTTCCATCTTTCATTATCTGAACATTTGGAGAAACATCTTTTACTACTTTAAATGGTCCGGAATACAGCGCATCCAATTTTGTACCTGTTTCATTTTTTACTAGTACTAAATCACCTGTGTTATATTTTATAGGGTTTACATATGAATCATACTTTATCTTTCTTATACTCTTACTTAAAAGTAGGTTATCCCGTGCTTCTTTTTGTGACAACTGTAAACGGTACTTTAATTCGCAGGGATAATTGTCAAAATTATAAAGGGGATCAACGTTTGTTGTAAGGTTACTAGGAAGTGAACATATTTTTCCAAAAACTAATTCGTAAGGGGTAAACTTCGTTTCAGAGTGTACTGCTGTATTATAGGCAAAACACCAGAAGGGCAGCCACTGGCTCCAAGTTTCTGGGTGGTTTTCGGTTTGTATCCTGAGAAAAGACTTCAAATGTTTATGTGTTACCTCAAGAGCGCCAATGGACTGGTGGTGGTATGCTGTCGAGGACAACTTCTTGATCTGTAACAACTTACATGTTTCCTGGAATATAGTCGACATGAATTCTTGACCTCGGTCTGTAGCTATTTCCTTTGGTACTCCGTATCTAAGAATAAAATTACAAACTAGAGCTTTTGCAACTTCTGCTGCCTGTTTTGTGTATAAAGGAATTGCCTCGATATATTTCGTGAGTTCGCATTGAAGTGTCAGTATATATGAGTACCTGCTATCGTCCGTTTCTAAGGGTCCCACTAAATCGAGGTAAACTTTTTGAAAAGATGTTTCAGCTGTAGTAGTAAGTGACATGGGTTCTTTTACTGGCAAGGAATACTTATTACGTTGACATTTATCACACTTGGCTACGAATTTTTTTACGTCGTTATCCATGCCAGGCCAGTAATAATATTTTTTGATATTATTAATCATTCTTTTTATGCCCGCGTGACCACTACTGGGCAAAAGGTGGAAATCATTGATAATGACACGTTTATCATCTTTATCGTTTACCTTTGTTATACTATTTAGGATACATAGCCTAGGGCCTGAGTTATTTTTGTTTTGTTTCATTTGCTCTGCGAGTTTTTTAATAAAAATATCGTTGTCATTATTCCTTATTATACATAATTGACTTATATTTTCTTTCATACACATTTCATTTAACTCCTTCACAAACTCAGCTCGTGTTATTTGCGATGAAGAGTTAAAGTGTTTTATATAAATGGTTTTATTATGGTGAACATAACATAATGTTTTACTTTCATTGGTAATTATACCTTTCTTTCTCATATTTTCTATACCTATAGCGTCACTGAACTCTAACTCCACTGACTGTTTTGGCTTAAAGTGTGTACTTACTACTTTTTGATTCGTGCTATCAGGCCCATTAGTGGTGTGTACTATATCTGACGGTGGACGCATGTTTGCCAACTTACGTGCCTGTGCCCTTGTCATGACGTGAATGTCATGAAGTTCCTTTAATTGTTCGGATGTTAATGTAATACGAGACAACGCGTCCGCAGCCCCATTGTTTGTGCCCTTTACATATTCTACTTCAAAGTCGTATTCTTCTAAAACCATTCTGAATTTCATTAATCTACTAGATGGGTCTCTTAAATTGAAAAGATAGATTAACGGTTTATGGTCTGTTTTTATTTTGAAAGCTCGCCCGTATAAATATGGACGGAAGTGTTTTACTGCCCATACTATGGCCAAAAGTTCTTTTTCTATAACTGGATAGTTCTTTTCTGCTGGATTTAAGGTCCTACTTGCAAAAGCTACTGGACGTCCGTTTTTGTTTGATAATATAGCTCCGATCGCTTTATTAGAAGCATCGGTTTGCACTATAAATTTATTTTCTTCCGTTAAATTTGGGTAATCAAGGACAGGTGGAGTTACAATATGTTCTTTCAATAATTCAAATGATTTCTGACATTCATCATTCCAAATGAATGGTGTATTTTTCTTACATAGTGCATTTAATGGCTGTGCTATGGCTGCAAAATTATTAATAAATTTCCTGTAATAGTTAGTGAACGCAACAAATCTCTTAACTTCTTCTGTATTTTGTGGGCGCGGATAATTTTTTACGGCATCTATTTTTCCCGGATCTGGTAATATTCCTTCGTTTGAAATAACATGGCCTAGGTAAAGAATTTTCTTTTTTAGAAAATCACATTTTACTGGATTCAATTTCAATTTAACTTTTCGCAATCTCTCGAACACACTCTGTAAATTTTTGTTATGACTTTCTAAATTTTTCCCAAATATTATTAAATCATCGAGGTAAATTAAACATTTTTCATAGTTAAGGCCGGCTAAAGCGATGTTCATCATACGCGAGAAGGAACTGGGGCTCGATTTTAGTCCTTGTGGCATACGAGTCATTTGATACTCTCCTGAGGCAAAAGCTGTCAGCTTTCTACTATTTTTCTCAAGATCAACGTTGTAGTAACCCTGATAGAGATCTAAATGGGTGAAGTATATGCTACCAGATAATGATTCCAATATTTCAGTAATATTTGGAAGTGGAAATTTGTCATCTTCAATGGAATTATTCAGTTTTCTGTAGTCTATTACTAGACGCCATTGTTTTTTACCGTTTTCGTCCAATTTCTTAGGGACTAATAATATTGGGCTAGACCATTCGCTTTTACTGGGTTCTATTATACCTTCTTCAAGCATTTTATCTAATTGACGCCTAACTTCTGCTCTTTGAGAGAAGGGTAACCTATAAGGTTTTGTGAATATTGGTTGAGTATTTGGTTTCAAAGTAATGGAATGTTGATATATATCTGTAGTAGTTAGAGAGTCCCCAGGTAAATGAAAAATATCCGCGTATTTTGCACATACACTTTCGATTGTCAATTGTTCTTCTTTATTAAGGTGTCCTAGATTTAGCTTTGCAAACAAATGTTTAACTCTATCCGCATTTTTTGTGACATTATCAAAAGCGCATAGATTGTAGCCATTAAGGTTGTGAATTACGGGTTTTATGCTTTCCAATGACACATCAGTATCAGTGACATTTAATATTCTTATGGGTATCACTCCATTGACGGGTGCCGCGATTGAGTTTGCTACGTATATGCCTTCTTGTATTGTGTCTGAACATACTGCACTGTACCTACTCTCGTGATTGCAAGTTCAATGCTCCATGCCAAATAAAACACGTAGGCTTGTAAAATGTTCCAAATTATCAGATGCCGATATTCTCATCAACTTAACATAAATCACTGTTATACCCCTGGCACTCTTGGGTATAGTTTTGGCTGGGCGCCGTCACTGCCTGCGAGGTCCGCTGGTGGTCGACGAAATACTGATCTCCGTAAGGTATCACGATGAATTTCTCGCGTTATCCATCCCACATGGCACCTTCGATACAACTTGACAATGAAGTAGAGTAAACCCAAAATTATTGATAACACTATTATAGATAGCAATATGTTGGTTGTTGTAACGTGGAACTTCAGTTCTTCAACGGAGGCGTTGTTACTGCCTCCCGCGGAGTTTTGCACCACTATTGTTTCTTCTGACTTGGACTGCTGCTTTCCCATTTTGCTGGTATATTTTCTGAACGCACACACAGGACACACACGTCTGCCACTTTAAGATTACAAAACTGGATTTGACTCATCGTTACTTTGCAAGTGATCTATGTATCCGCCTATAGATGGAAAACGGTCTCAAATCCGTATTAGGTACGACGCGTGGACCAGAGGGGTCGATAAACTGTCACGGTCGCCATGTACGGAGGGCGTTGGGAAGGATGTGAATCAAACGAATATTGAGCTCTAACTGAACTGTATTTGGTCCGAGCACGGTTATATAGAGTACATAAGGTTGAGTATACAATGGATATATCTTACCACTACAATTAATCTACTTGATAACTTTAGGAGGATAAAATTTCGAAATAAAAATCGTTATGAACATTGTAGGTAGAAGTATAATTTTTAGTAAGAAAAAAAATATGAGAAAAAATTTTCGGAGTAATGATGATTATGAGTAAAAAACGGTATTAGTAAAAATATTCGAAGAAAAAATTGTATAAGTGCCAATATGGACCCGATTGAATTAAATCAAGGAAGTCATTAATAGGCAAAATGGGTAGGCGATTGTATCTTCCCATAAGGTGAGCCTCGGGTCGTTCTAGTCAGTTTGTAAAAAAGCTTTCTGACGTCATATACTTATACATATAAATGTAAAAACTGGCCTCTGGCCTTTACCTCTGACTCAATATTGCGAGTATTGGATGTAATGCCCGCTCCGCAGTTAACTTTTGTATTAGCGCATGCACTGTCACTTTCATTTTATATATTAGCGAAAGAGACAGAACATAAATATTTGAACAAACACGGCAGTGTGTTCCTGGCTTTATTGTATGTATCTTTATGACGAAGACGCCGTAATTGGGCATCGAGTTTATTGCACTTACGAATTTCCCCGAAGTCCGAGTCAGTTCGTACATCTACTGTCTATCTTAATAACTGTTTTTTTTGGATCGGTACAGAACCGTCAATCATTTTAATTATTTCTGTAGATTTTTATACTAAGTCGGCACCAAATATACATAATACGGCCCGTGGTATGAAGCTAATCTATATTTGCACCTATTGACCCCAGCCACTCCAGTTACATGTCATACCATAGAAAACTTTTAAAAAGACCAATTTATTTTGTACCTAGACAAAGTCTTATTTCTATATGATTAACCTATACCAATAATATTTTTATGAAATAAGAGTTTTAGTATAAAAACTATAGAAAGTTTCGTCATCGTCATCATCGTGACCTAAACAAAGAACATGGCTGTTATTAAATGGCACAAACTTCGTAAGTTTTTCGCAACTTGTAGTTTTTTTTTCCTCAGAATCACGAGTCATTACGATGTAATGTAAAAAATATTAATGTCATTTATTTTCATATTTATTAAGATCGGTGATTCTGGGTAGAAATAAGATTATAAAAATCTTAAGTATTAATAAATTGAGGGACGGGTTAGTTTTACAAAATGCTTAAATTAAGCCTTTTACTGAAAATTTACAGAAAAGTCCTGAAATATTTTACAGATGCGCCAACTCGCCTATCATCATTATAGAATTTCATACAATTTAATGGAGTCATCTTCATACAACTTATCCAGGCGCGGATCTAGGGGGGGAGGCGGCAATGGGGGCACTTGCCTCCCCTCGTCACACTGGACTTATGTGTGGCTAGGTGCTGTTTTAAGTATAAAATACTATCATATCACAGGGCATTGACCCCCCCCCCCCCCCAACGAAGTCCTGGATCTGCGCCTGAAATTTATCATTATGACCTCAGTCATAATTCTATCTGAAAAATACTATAAATTATGATACTTAAGATAATAATATACGTATGTGTGATCCCTGTTGGTCGAGAAATAAACGAATTAAATTGAATTGGCGTCAAATGAATGAATTTTCACAACCTTGTGTCACCTACAAATTTTATTATGAAATTAAATGAAAGTGTGTTTATTTCGGAAAATGGATCCATATTATGTTAGTAAACTTATTCTAACTTTTAAAAACTGTTAGTGGAAAGTATAATTGTAATTTGACATGATGTGTAGCTGTAGAGACATCCAGTGAGCCAGGATAGGGCTGACCATCCTCCCAGCCACCCTCAGAAGTGAGTTGGTGCTGCCCTGGCAACATTCTACCAAATTTTGTCTCGTCATCATCATTCCCGATATTTTTCGTTCATCAAATGCCCGGTACGATTCCCGGTTACCGATTCAGCAAATATTTTGTGTATACATATACCTACATCTGATGGCAATACTATAAGTATAATGATATCATCGAACTGGTTTGATGATGGAGTCGGAAGTTGACCACAGGAACTTAGGAACGATGCGATGTGTCATGTGAGTAACAAGTTTGGGCTCATTAGACTTGCCTTAATTAACTTATTAAGTACGTAAGTACAATCGGCAATAAAAGCTAGGATTGAAAATGTAATTTTATAAATATTGGATGTCATATACCAAAACGTCACACCTTGCAACCTAAATGGTCGCGCACCGTGCGGTTTCAGAGGAACTTCCTCCCGCGGACGGTCCGTCTGTGGAATGAGCTCCCTGCCGAGGTTTTCCCGTTGGACTACAGTATGGGGTTCTTCAAAAGAGGAGTGTACAAGTTCTTATTGGGTCGGCAACGCGCATGTGACACCCCTGGGGTTGCAAGCGCCCATAGGCTACGGTGACTGCTTTCCATCAGGCGGGCCGTATGCTTGTTTGCCACCGACGTGGTATAAAAAAAAAAAAAAGACCAAGATCACCAACGTCCGAGGTGGGAATCGAACCCAAGTGCTCAGCTTTCGCGGCTGATGCCTGCACCGATCGGCCACTCTTAGCAACCACCAGTAAATTTTCTCGGGTATATGAAGGGTCCACGGAAAGAACATGTCTACTCAATTCAAATTACAAAAGGAAAAACCACCTTACTTTTAACAGAATAAGGTATGAATTTGCCTTTTTTTTGGACATGTTTTTTCCGTGGACCCTTCATAATTAAGTTAATAAATAATTTGATTTGTGTTTTCACAATTATTTCAATGTAATTTTAATTAAAGCCTTGTTCTGTAGGTAGGAGAACGTTTAAACGACAGCCTTTCTTTCAAAAAGTAAACTACGTCATAATGCGGGTACTTACTGCATTCTACCGTCAGGACAAACGCAAACACTGACGTCACACACAACCACCGGGACATTTTATATTCGTCTCGCTCTAATTAATAGTCCTCATCTCACTGAGCTACGATTCGAAAACAAAACACTATCGCGTATCGAAATGCGTTCCGCCGCCGGCAAAGCGTAACTAAAGTGTATAGTTAATTACGAGTTTCATTAAAGGTTTAGGTTATTTTTTGAGATAACGCGTTTTTTTCTCTGCGAGTGTGTGTCAGCTGTATTCCGGTTATTTTATTATTTAGCTCGGTCCGGCGGTGGTCATGCCGGGACGGTTGTTATCATACTGGTCGAGCGAGCCGAGCAGGTGATCGCGCATGATTCAGCAAACTAATGGGCCTGTTAGAAGTCGATTCGTTTGTAGATCAGTTTCCGATCTGTTATTATATTGACGTTGGAGTAGGGGGTTTTTGGGACGATGAGAATGTTTATGAGATATGACAAATTTGATTTCTACGTATCGCGTTACCGGTTCAGCGGCATCGTCACACGGTCAGTAGCGTAGCGGTATCATAAATTAGCGTCTTCAAGCAACTGCGTAAATTATACTTTATATTTCTCTCGCTGTGCATTACAATTACATTAGGTCGAGCGAGATGGACAGGAAGCGGTTAATCTCGCGACGAACTCTTGGTAGGGGCAAAGCACAGCTCCTCACCGCATTTTGATGCTTGTGTCTCGAATATACAGTCTGATATCATGATATGTGATCATATATGTCTCAGACATGACTATTCTGCTATTCGAATTAAGTTTAGAAAGATAGCCTATTTGTACCTAGTTTCCTTCGTCCGGCGCTCTGAGCAAAAGCGATTTTTTTTTTCGATTTTTGCTCCAATTTACAATTTATATTATTAGACTCTGCTGATGTCACCTGCGACTTCGACACACGCAGGCCAACTTTTCTCGGGTGTTAAACTATCTACATACAAAATTACAACAAAATCGGTCAAGCAGATTTAACGTGAAAAGGTAACAGATAGACCGACAAACAGACAGAAGTACTTTTTATAATACCTATTACATTAGTAGTAATGAGCATATATGTGACCGTCCATAAGAAAAGGTCCCTTATGGCAGTTTCTAGTTACGGAGATATTGGCGATTTTGTAAAACCATTCAAAATTATCATTTTTTCTTTTTATATAAATTAGTAAAATATACAAACAGGAGTATATGTGTACCTTGGTGTCAGCTGTGTACGTTAATTCTTTCTTTACTAAATTTGATTTCAAAGTTTAGTAGAAAAGGTCCCTTGTGGGAATAGCATGCAAAAATGACATCAAAGCTCAACATAATAATATAAAATCATTAAATTTGTTTACAAGTATTTGTTTGCAATTGTTCCTTTTTTTATACTATGGCGGTTGTAAACAAGTATACGGCTGCCATGATGGGTACGCACTAATCAGTCACGGCAGCTTTCGTGAAATCCATGGTACTCATATCTGATATTATAAACAAGTTTAAGTTAAAATATACCTGTACATATGTAGGTATAATCACAAAAAGTGCTTTAGGTACTTCAGTACCTACAGTCGTTTTAAATTTTAATTTACGTGTAGGTAGGTAGGTACTTACTACATTTCTCGACTGACTTCAAAACGTCTCTCGACGGCGTCATTCCTTTGCGTTACACCGCCACTATTTCCATCTCTTTCCTACTTACTCGCGACAATTTGCATGTCGAACTCTTCACGCGGTATGTCTGGTTTAATTTTTCGCATTTTTCATATTTGACCATGATTTTTGACCAAAAATCACCTAAAATGTCCTCACGTGATTTATGAATATTTTTTTAGTAATAACGGACTGTGAACAATAATACATATTGTGTTATCTTTCGGGATCACTAGGCAGGTACTTTATGTGAATTAATTAACGTCGACTTTAAGTGAAAATTACTCATTACCGATCAATATTTTTAGAAAAATTATAATAACATTTTTTGTTCGAATTGCAGTTTTGGTACAAGATTAGCAAAAAAAAAGTTAATATGGTGCCTTCTTATAATAATCAACATGTTTTGTCTGTGATTGGCCATAAGGGCCCTTTTCCCAAATGTATGGGAGTGAAATTGTGATTTTTACGTAACTTTAATCGTCTATAAACGAAAAAGTGTGACCTATAGAATAATATTAATACTTTTGTGATACTCTTGTGGACTGATTAAAATTAATTTAGAACATACTATACCAAATTTGTTATTGTTCTAGGAAAAATTAAAGTGATATTAATTATCACATTTAATTAAAATAAAGATATTTCGTTGACTATGTGACTTTCATTTCTATCCTAAAATGTAAGGTCAAATATGTTCTACTATATACAATGGTTAAAATTACAATATATAAAAGGAAAACCGAAAAAAATATTTTTTATATTCCGTTCATATGAGCGTGTTGCTCTTTTCGAAGGAGGTTTTTTAATGATTTGAACGTCACATTAAAAAACCATAACTGAGTTCCAAGGAAGAACCCCTTAAGATACGAAATCAATCATAACCCATGTAACTTCCAATGGGAACACACTTAAAACAAGGTTCGAACTTCATTAAATTTGACGATTTCTCAAAAGTGCATTTTTAGCATGTGTCAATTTAATGTTTTTTTTTTTATATTTTAAGTATGAGACTTAGACACGTGTTTTTTTCTGTATTAGATAGCTTATTTAATGTAGATTTAGGATCTGTGCTTAACTCAATACCTGCCATAAGGGACCTATAGCCATGGACGGTCACATATTAGTATGGATGGATTGGCGACTAATTAATATTTTCTGTACCTACATGTAAGTTTATCAATCAAACTAATCGTACAGAGTGAAACTTACATATAGGTAAATAGCTGATTGGACAGAGTATAATTACTCCAACAGTTTGAGGCAATATCAAAAATACACCCTGTACAACAGTAGTATTTTTCCGGAGCGAAGTGTATACTCACATTTCAGCTACAACAAGTGCGAGTTGGACTCGCGCGCGAAGGGTTCCGTACCATTATCAATTATTCATTAAAAAATACAGTTAAATCAGCCTACCTCAAAAACTATAAGAGATAATTTAATCAAATCAAAAATCGTTGATAGAGTTTATTAATATGCATAACATTTTTTTTTAATTTTATACCGCGTAGTTAAAAAAATAGAGGGGGGCATATTTTTCAGACTTGCTGATATCTCGAAAACGGTTCGGTTAAATAAAACTGTGATTCATAAACCTTTATATCATTTTCAAAGACCTTTCTATTGATACACCACACGCTTATATAGGTACATCTAAAAAAAATCTATCCCTCGGTTAATACCTACATGTATGGAGGGCCCCAACACCATTTTTTTTACATGATAGTAATCATAATTCTGTAGCGGTTTATATAACGTTTATATATCCTTACCAAATTCCATTACTGTAGCATTTATAGTTTCCGAGTAAATCGGCTGTGACAGACGGAAAGACAGACGGACATGACGAATCTATCCGTTTTTGCCATTCTGGCTACGGAACCCTAAAAATCAACATAGTTTTTGAAATGAAATGAAATGAATTTATTAGCACAAAACATAACTTAAAATTATATTACATAAAAACAGAGATATCGAAGTTGTGCCAAAGGTTCCTCACTCAGCTTGTTGTCACGTAGTGCACCGCAGGGTACACTACGCAACGCTGATTTTCAGTGAGGCCCGAGGTATACAGAGAAGAAGGCACTATTTATCTAAGACACCTTGCATAGTTACATTGGGATTATTACTAATGGTATACTACTTTTTAACCGACTTCAAAAAAAGGAGGAGGTTCTCAATTCGACTGAATTTTTTTTTTTTGTTGTATGTATGTTACCTGATATCTCCGAGAATAGTGAACCGATTCTAAAATTTCTTTTTGTGATCGAACGTGTATTACCCCGAGATGGTCCCATTGGCACCAAGTTGGGGTCTGATGATGGGATCCTGGAGAAATCGAGGGATCTCTTCAAATGTTATAGGTACATGTATGGCGCTTTTGGTAATTTTCATTCATTTACAAGAATTTGCATTCAGAAAGTAGGATTTGAGGAAACCAATGATGGAAACAAGTCGGGAATCTTGGAGAAACCGGTTGAAGTCGGTTTTTAAAATTTTTAATTTGGTGATTATTAAAGTCAAGAGTTCCGTAGCTTTTTTTTTACGATCCCTAAGAAGTTAATTAATGAATGTTAGCTCCGCACGTCACTGTAGGCTACGCGTTAGTTCCGATCTAATGCATAATGCCATGGAAGACTAATAAATGCACTAAACATGGTAAATTAGAAAAATGTAATAATTGTTATACAATTGCGTCTTACCGGTTACAGAATTTTATTATTTATTACATAACTTAATAACCTTATACAATATAGAATTATAGAGCACGTTTCTCAAGGTGCGTAACCTAACCGTGGTATTAGATTTGAAAAGCAAATAAAGGCGAGTACTGATATACCTAACTCTGGCAAATAAAAATAAAAATCTGGTAAATTTTGTTTTTCCGATACTGATACCGGTAGGTTTACGCACTGTACAGATAGATACGAGTATAGATTTATAAAAACTTTATTCAACCACAACAACTTACATTGCTAGTGATACAGACTCAAAAAAAACATTTCAACTCAACTTATCAAATTTGATTAACCTACACCTTCTTTTCCAAAACTATCAAACGTTGGATTTTACGAACATTAACTTATTATTTGGCCCTAGAATTCTTGTTCATGCTTAAATCGTACAGTGCTACCGGTAGCTACTTAAAGTGAATAAATGAACAGACAATATACAAGCAAATTCAGTCGCAACGCGTTGAACTCTTTCCTGTGAAAGAACGATCTTTCAGCGCTTGTCGATATACTTTTCATCTCAAAAGTAATTATTAGATATAGTTTTCCGCGGACATGTATTTCAGGGTAGAGTAGAATCTGAGTGTATTGAGGAATTTAGTTGCTTCTCAGATTGAAATATACGGATACCAATAACACCGTGATTTCGTTTTGTCAAGCTACTTTATACCAAATATACTTTCAAGTTCCTTTGCTATACTGGCACTTCTCGCTAAAAATCAAGACCGAGCCAACAACCAATCAACCAACCAGGAGCGAGCAAATTCACAGGGCTGTAACATTAACATTAGTTACCAATTCTTTTGTAAATTCATAATACTTATTATTTAATTCGATTTAAGCCTCATAATATGTTATGCTAGGCCAGACACAAAGAGAATTAATTTTGATTCATCATCATCATCAGCCTATCTTAGTCGACTGCTGAACGTAGGCCTCTCCAATTAACTATGCATATAGACGCATTAAGGGCAAGCAGATTAGCGATCGGAGTAAATAGTATATCCACTATGATGACGCTACTGCCCGTCATTAATTTTCTATCAAAAATGGTCAGTGACACTTCAATCCCTTAGTCAACTGTTACGACACCCTCAGGGAGAGATTAATTTAGATTTATTAATATAAAAACACACAAAGGAATTGGTAGCTGATTACAGTGTCCTGAATTTACCCAAGCCAGTTTCGAATCGAAATTTTTCCGTTGTTTATACATTTTCTATAAATTCGCAATTTAAAACTTCTCTTTGCTTTGCTCGCTCGATATCGTTACTAATTTGCATGTACATAGACGATTTAGTTTTACGATTTGTTAACTCGTTTTTGTTCTTCGATTAAAACCCTATTTAATAGGCGGGACGGATTACTTAGCTACAGCACAGCTGCCATTATTTCTCCAGATCTCGACATGTAGTAATGCGAGTTAAGCAAACCGGTGCGGTCGCGAACAATGTATAGGTTTTAGATTATATTTATATTGACTGAATCATGGTTAAGTGCAAAATAGTGATAGTAGCATTAGCTTTTATTTATTCGTCTGAAGTTGGTAAGAGTGGTGAGTTTAAACTCTTAGTCATATCAAAAGTATGTCATAAGACTCATAAGTATAAGATAAGTAATGCCGATTATTTAAACTAAAAAATAATAGTACATTGTGCATCAAGGGAGGTAAATACGGAATTACTAACGAGAGTGTTAGAAGACTTTTATGACTCGAGTTAGTATTCCGCTTACCGATCGTGATGCATACAAGGTTTTTCATCACACTTGCCGACAAAAAAAAAAGTTTTAAGACATATTATTAAACGACGTAGGTACTGACATTTCTATTACTCCCTAGGGAATTTCACTTTTCTATTACTCCCGCTACGCACGCAAGCAATGGCACGCTTTGACAGGTGTGATGAAAACATTGTTTCATTAGCCTCTATTATACGCCTGCGGGACTAGGGTCCCGGTTCTGACTTTTTTTTTATACCACGTCGGTGGCAAACAAGCATACGGCCCGCCTGATGGAAAGCAGTCACCGTAGCCTATGGGCGCCTGCAACCCCAGGGGTGTCACATGCGCGTTGCCGACCCAATAACAACTTGTATACTCCTCTTTTGAAGACTTATTTATTTATTTTATTATACGGGACACCAACAGAGTACATAAGGGAAGTTTACATGGAATAAGTTGTAATTATTTATCTGGGTACATATGCACCCCAATTACAGGTGAACACTTCATTTTCCAGTTAAGTTCTACACTACTAAGTTTAATAACAATCCAGAATAATATCTTAGCTTAACATATTGATATACACAACAAAATTTAGATTAACTAATCTAACACTGTTTAGTAACCAACTCTGAAATGAATAATACAATACACTCACAATAATACAATACTCTGAATACACAAAATGACTTTCTATACGAATACAGTACCGGAACCGGGAATTCCCGGTTCTTGCCATACAACTTCAGAACCGGGAGCACACTTTAGCTGGGACCAGCGGCCCTACCGCGAAACACGAAATTCGTAAATTTCGAGGATTTGTCTCTCTCACTCTAATGACGCCTTCGTTGGAGTGACAGAGAAAAATCCTCGAAATTTACTAACTTCGATTTTCGCGGTAGTAGGCCAGTTCCTGGATATGTATCTACTGTTGTGCCCGTGAATGGGTTCCAAAGAGTCCCTATGTGTTGAATCCATAATCGTGATATAAAGTTTTTAGGCTAACATGGTCATTTACATTATTATTATGACATTTATGACTTGAAACGGGTATGTAGGTATGACTTAAAATAAATTGATTGCGCACCCGATATTTGTACTGTTGCAAATGCGATCTTCGCGGAGAAGAACAGAAGAATTTATCTAAATATCGTACCTATGCTCAATAAATTGGTAAATATCCCTTTAAAGTTACTAATAATAATAACATTGTATTATGTGGAGGTCCACATACATTATACTTTTTATTTATGAATTATTTACTTATTTAATATCCATCCATATCCCTACGCAAGCCTATCAAAAGATCAGGATTTGCACGCCCGCTAAACCCCGAGAGATACAAACATAATAATAACTTAGGCAAGTCAATAAATTTGGCAGTCAAAACGTTGGCAGGTAAGATAGATGCACCATTGATCAAACACTGGAACGATCTGCATGTGGCAGCAACAGATGAGATGTTGAGAAATGGTGTATCTAGATGACCTGGTATTGTAATTTCGTTTGTGTGTGTTTTTGTATTTTTATTTAATTTTATTTAAAAAAATGGCACTTATCTTAATTAATTCTAAGTTCATGTATTTATTAATGTTTTAACGACGTATGAATCTTTATGTTATGAGATTTGAATTAAATAATTTCGAATTTGAATTTGAAAAAATAGTTTGAAAGCAACGGGCATGCATAATCATACGAACCGTTTAAATTTACACGCTCTTATTCAATCACAATAGTAGTAGGTACCTAGGTATTATTTAATAGTTTATTTATGTTCTGATACTGAATCGCAAAGTACATTGTAGTTGCAGAACATTCTCAAAATTGCGGGAATATACCCGGAAATTTCCGAGAATTTTCATAAGAATTGAGGAGTAAGGTCTCATTGCGAATGTTTCCACGAGAACTTATACAATAGTGTTATGAAGAATATTGTATTTGACAATTAAGTAAACA
>JALPQI010018125.1:0-21363 GCA_025490895.1 Thaumatotibia leucotreta
TGCACGTGGGCCAATCGCTAGGTAACGTTTAATCGTCAATCGTAAACGAAAGGCAGCTAACTATCTTTGTCGCACTAATGTGAAAGTGTGGCAGCGAGGGAAAACTACGATACGCTACTAAGCGTTAGCGATTGGCAATTTGGCTAAGCGTCATCCTGTACTCGCCAGTGCAGGGAGTTTTCAATCCACATAATTTCAACTCATCATCGTTCCACATCGTCACAATTCGTATGAAATCTGAAAAATAATGGGCATAACGACTTTAGCCTTCGTGCGGTGACATTGAATTTACGATAATGGTTATTGTCATTCACAAAATCAACACGATCCAACATCATTTGCCGATTCATGGTAAATTTTCAGTAATTTGCCACAGCGAATCACGAGAAACGAATACATATTTTTAAAACTATTAATTCATTTAATATTTTAATATTAGTTTTTGCCCGAGGTCGATAGCTGAGAGATGTTTCCCAAAAAAAATACACGACTATTTTGACTTTCTGAACCGGCGATATCAGTCTTGCCATGAACCTTTATTGCTTGGGATATTTACCCGAATGTAGCTTTTTATTTACACGGCGATACAGGAAGTTACTATTTTTACCTTCCAAAAAAGAGGACGTTCTCATCACGACAGATTTTTTAAATGTATGTTAATCTACTTATCACCGAAAATCGTGAACTGATTTTCATTTTTTTTATCAAACGGGTATAACAATAGTATAAACCAATTGGCACTAAGCCGAAGTTTGATGATGGAATCTTGGAGAAATCGATTGAAATAGTTAAATCAAGTCAGCCAGTGAGAATTTAAGTCCATAATCTATTCAGTACATGAAACTATAGGATCGTGTTTCAGATTATCTGAGTTTATGAGGTACACACGTGGAAAAGAAGCGTGGAGAGCGAATTGCGAGCCGTAGGTCTGACCTGGAGCGAAGCCAAGAAGGTTGCTCAAGAAAGAAAAGCGTGGAAGGATTTTGTGGAGGCCCTATGCTCCTCCGGGGTGCCCTAGGAATTACAACAACAACAACAACATACGCCCTCGTTCAAAGAATACGGGTCTCTGGTACAATCATAGAAAATCCTGTAAACACACTGATTTCAAACAGATTTTTAAAGTGTTTACAGGATAAGTGGAATCTAATTTAATATCCAATTGGTAAACACACTGATTTCAAACAGATTTTTAAAATGTTTACAGGATAAGTGGAATCTAATTTAATATCCAGTTGTATTGGACTTTCCCTGATTTTAGGTACTATCGCATCCAAAAAACATCTAATTTTATTGACAGATAACGTGGATATAAAAATAGCAAGTTATGATTTAAAGGCCCGTTTTTGGCGGTTTGTTTACACATTAGGTAGGTACTCAATTTTGCCTTCAAAAATCGATTTAACAACATTTTTTTTTATTCTATGATTAATTCAAGAAATGTACATGATAATTTGATGTTAAAAAGTATTCTACCTATCCTGTGAATATTTGAAAACTGTCTTTGAATTCATCTTGTTTGCAGTCTTTTCTATGAAAAATTACACCTGGGGTCACGGTCTACTAATGCGATTCAGTTTAGGACCTAATCTGAATCGCGATGTGTCACTTCCATAGATTTAACTGTCTAAAACTGACATGCCGAACCTAAACTGAATTGCATTAAAAAATTATGGTAGCCCCCGTGACCCGTTTTCATTGAACGCGAGTGTATAGGTATCGGCACGAGAGTTGAGGTGAATGATTACACACATCCAAATGAAGTACTAATTGCAAAAAATTAGTAAATGAATGAATGACTTGCGTCAAAATATTGAAGCGAATCCCTTGAACAAAGTTTTTGGCCAATCTTACAGTTGCAATTGGGTTTGCTGTCAGTACGAAAAAAGAACACTAATTTCAAATTCGCCGTGTCTTTACAATATGACATGTTGATTTGTGCGTGGCCTCAACTCTCGTGCCGATTCCTATATGTAACTACCTATTATTATCTCCGATAATTTAAGCAGGCAAAAACAGGACTGTTGGCAATATAAAATCGGATATTACAGATAGCTGTAAAATTGTGCTAAGTATACTGTATGAGTATGGTCAAACCACCATCAGTAGATAGTAGGTACACATACACTTACATGCGGTTGCTACCAACCACTATGCGGTCAGCCCCACTCGATGTTTCTACTTACAAGAGTGTACAATATTTACATTAAGCGTTCATTGCTTAGGAAACTAGCACTTGATATTAAATATTATGGCTAAAACATTTGGACATATAACATAAACTGTTTTAATTCACATGGTAGATACGATTGATGTAAACATTCGCAATTTATATGTTTTTATTTAGTTTAATCTTGCAAGTAAAATTAAATCCATTTTCCAGTTATAATTTAAGCACTTAACACACTTTAACTAGAATGAAAACACAATAATATAGATGTGCTATCTATATATTGCGAGTTGATCAGATGATTTCATGGTCAGGGTGCTTAGACAAGTTGCAAATCGCTAGCGCTTCATCGTCAATCGTAAGCGAAAGGCAGCTAACTGTCTTTGTCACACTAATATGGAAGAGTGACCGAGAGGGAAAAATACGATACGCTACTAAGCGCTAGCGATTGGCAACTTGGCTAAACATCCTGATCATTTCTTTTTATTTTGTCACTTGAATTTATGGGTACATTTTGGTTGGCTCATTCGGTCTCAATGGGAAAAAAATGTCCCATGGATATTTTACCTATTTTGTTAGCATTTTCCATTTAGGGACATTTTTTTCCTTTTGGGATCGAATGAGCTCTTGATTCTGAGTAGAAACATCCCAAAAATAACCCATAAATTGAAAATAAAAATTTCTGACCTGTAGGTACCTACATATTATATGCCATAGGAACTTGGAAACAGCCAACACCATCCTTTCAAGTTTAGCATCGATTGACTCATCTTAATGAAAACTAGATAAAAAACTAAACAATAACAAAGTAAGCAAGTATGGATATAAGTACAAGCATATTATCAAAAATATTTTTGACGGCATGACGAAATGATTATTATCATAGCGGCTACGGTCTGTTAATGTCCAATCGAGTGCAAAAATATGTATAAAAAGAATCCTCTTATAACTTATTTATTTTACGACGTTTTTATTACACAAAATTATACACCATTTCAAATACCATGGTCCGATGCTACTTAAAAGTTTGAAGCGGCATCGGGCCATGGTATTTGAAATGGAGTATAACAGCATATCTACATATTTTTGAGCTTTTTATTTTACATCTTATTTTGCCTTTGACTGTCCATTAGATCATTTGATTTTTTATGTAATACGAGTTTGAAAAGTAAGACGGTATAGTAGATTGCCTAGATTGGACACATGAGTGGAATAAAAGAGGGTCCTATCTCGAGAGCAATTTAGTTAAGTGGCCGCTATTGGTTTAGGTCTTGGAACCATCTTAAATGCTGTCAGAGGCTGAACGTGACTTGTTTAAGGCCAAACGAGAATAGTCTAGTACAGAGGGGCTACCTACGAACAAATAAAACATGGAAGCCGCACGCCATAATAAATTGCATTTCCCAAACGGTCCTGAATTTTAGTTGACAAGTGTCACCCTCTGTTCAATGCATCAAGGCAATGAATTTGAATGTTAACCTATAAAAACTTTAACCGCCATTTAAAAATAGTTGTGATTGGTCCATCAAAGTTTTGATTGGCGATATTCAATAAACATTTGTCAAAGGTGTTGCGTCGAAATATGCGCGGTGTCACGAAAAGCGCTATGTCCTGCCCATCTTGGCACATTTGAACAATTGGTTTTGGGGGCATTTTTGAGCTGGCGTTAGACGTCCATGTTTTATATCATAATAATGTATGAAAATGGTCGCAGGGGGCTACCATGATCTCCTAAACGCAATTCAGTTTAGGTTCGGCATGTTAGTTTTTGACAGTTACTCTATGGAACTGACATATCGCGATTCAGTTTAGGTCCTAAACTGAATCGCATCAGTAGATCGTGGTAGCTCGCCAGGGTTTATTAAAGTGTGGTCTACGGATTCCTTATAAATAGTGATAATATATTGCTTTCTTCATATTTTTTGATTGAGAGGGGTCCGTGGAATTGTTTATTGACATTGGCGTTACAAAATGTTATATAACATTATCCTTCTATCTTAGACATTCTAGTATTTTACAACATTGTCCTTGTTACACTTTGTTTTATAACATTATATATAAAAAAATAACATTTATACCAGTCGTCAGTAGAATAAAAAACTCACACAGCGGCGAAGAGGCTGAACGCCGTATTTTTAAAAATCCGCCAAGTTTAGGGTTAAACCCTTGAGTTCCTGCGACCATATATAACATGGACGTCTAACGCCAGCTCAAAAATGTCCCCAAAAGCAATTGTTCAATTGTGCCAAGATGGGCAGGACATAGCGCTTTTCTTAACACCGCGCATATTTTAATGTTTGTAGAATATAGCCAACCAAAACTTTGATGGACCAATCACAACTATTTTTAAATGGCGGTTTAAGTTCTTATAGGTTGAAATTGACATTCATTACCGTGATGCATTGAAGAGGGGGTGACAGTTCTGTTGTCAACTAAAATTCAGGACCGTTTTTGAAAGGCAAATAATATGGCGTGCGGCTTCCATGTTTTAATTGTTCGTATAGTTGAGTTCACAATCACATACCTTTTTTAGCTAAAATTATTGATATTTATTAGTATTAACATAAAAATGTATCTGCGAACGTGTTTCATCAGATAAGTTGGAGCGGCCACGGTGCTCAAAAAATCTGAACATGCACAATTGCACAGGTGCATTTAGACTAAACGAGCAATCGCTCATTCTATCCTCCACTCTACAAAATTCGTTTGTTACACAAAACGTGATTCGTCGAAATTCGTTGATTTCTTAAGGTGCATTCAGACCAATGCATCTTTACACCATCAAAGTAAATATAAGGAAAGTGATGGTGACTGTATAGTCGCCATGAAATGTAGAATGGCGTCCGGAGCATTCAAAAATATCTGAACACGCCCTTATGTCCTGGCCACGATATTGGTCTAAGGCGACTTCACGATAGAGGCGTGTTCAGATATTTTTGAGCACTCCGCACGCTACGATATATCTGATGGCGACTGTACAAATGTGAAATCGCTCGTTGGGAACCGCACAAAAACCGAAAATAGGTAGGTACATTAAGTAGTTCGCGTGCGTTTTTAATATCAAGCATCGAATTGAAGCGAGAAAGTGTTGGTCTGTCGAAATAGAAATCATATGCGGTCTATATGAATTTGTATGATACACGCGACCGCGTGCCGAGGAAAATTCGCCCTTAATAGGTACTCAAGTTCAAGCTATGGATGTATAGAATATTACGGATTACCCAACGATATAAAGTCCATTCATCCTTAGCTGTCTTATCTAGTAAACAACTTTCTAACCTATAAGTACACGTTTTCTGTTGTAAACTACCATAATTTGCCTATACCAAAATACCTGAGTCCGTATTTGTGCAGTCCGTCCGTAGTGATTAGTGAATTGCTTAATTTTTAATCAAGGAAACAGCAGTTTACAACAGAAACCGTGTGCTTTTAGGTTAGAAAGTTGTTTACGAGATAAGGCAACTAAGAATGAATGGACCGTAGAACGTTATGTGTATGTGATCTTACAATGGCCGCCGGTTTGAATGTGTGCGTTTCGTTTCGACTGACAAGGGAAAATATGTCATGGTCTATACCGTTCGTCAGTAGCATATAAAAACTGTAAAAAAAACCTAAAAACTTGCATTACTTTTTCCATAATCACGCACTTTTAGCCTCCTGCCGCCCAGAAAATGAAATTTGCTAGTGAATTTTGAATTATAGTGTTGGAAATACAACAGAACTTATTTTGTTTGAGATGATCTTTTAGTACGCCTCTGGGCGACAAGAGGCTATAATTGTTTACTTCTTTTTTAGCCCATTCATTCAGGTGTCTTAGCTAGTAAACAAGTTTCTAACCTCCAATTTCTCCAAATACATATTTTAGGGTTCCGTAGTAAACAAGGACCCCTATAACTTCGCCATGTCTGCCTGTTCGTCTGTCTTGTTTGTCCGCAGCATAGCTCATTGACCGTTAATACTAGAAATTAGCAATTTGGTACAGTTAATACAAGTATGTACCTATACGTGTAGTATACAGTATACATACATGTTAATCACACCAAAAATTTGAAATTGTCGCCTTTTTCAGTGCCAAACGTCGTCACACAATATTTTACCTCGTAAAACAAAAGCTATGAATTATTTTTATTTTAGGCCATTTATTATGTACATTTTTTTTACAATTGACCCAAATACGAAGTGCGCATAACCTTGTGGACTTGAATCAGTTTTGTCTCAGCCACAGAACGTCTAGCAATATTATTAGTCAATGGTTCAATAAAGTCAAAGTGCGTAAGATGAGAGCAAATTATCTTATATCCATTTTATTGTTATTGAAATGAGAACTTTATTTGAATATACAGTAGGTTTATATTTATCTTAGTGCTGTTGTAAGATACGATACATGTGTTGGAGTTTCATATAATTAGAAGAACAATAGGTCAAGAGATTCATTGTATTACAGTCACACCATATATTGTAGTGTATCATTATGATACTGTTTTATTGCTTGGTGATTAATTTAGGCCTATCACAAGATCATAAGTTTAGTAGGGCCACGTTACGTACAGTCGCATTCGTAAGTTTTTGTATGACTCTTTACATTTTGGGTCGAACTTAAAATCATATTATGAGTCTTTCCGGTGGACATTTCAAAAATTAAGGGCTATGAGAGTTCATTTTCTTATTAAACCCTTATTGTCATTTAAAGGCACTCCTTTCCTATTGAATTGTATTATAAAGATCACGACTACACTCCTACCAGTTGCTTACTATTGGCCACAGGAAAGAGGGGTTCTACAGTTCAGCTGAACACGCACTTTTTCTTTCCTGTGGTTAACGGCCTGTGGACAGGTAGTAATGATTTTTATCATACAACGCAATGAAAAAGGAGTACGTCATAATGAAAATTAGGCTTTCATAAGAAAATCAAGCTTTATAGGCCTTAACTTTTAGATTGCCCACCGGAAAGACTCCGAACATGGGTTTGCTTTTGACCCTTTTATACCTTTTTATGGTGGCAGATTAGATTGAAGTGGGGTAATTAAAAAATTTTGGAGACTTTTTTTTTTATGTGACGAAGGTAGACAACTGAGCTCTCAGCCCCCCTGATGGAAAGCGGGAACTGAGGCCCATGGACATAATGACCAAAAAATCACCTATGCGCTGCCTACCCTGAGGACTTAGATGGATTGCCTCTATGCCAGTAATTACACCAATACAGTACAATACAGTATTACAATTTTATGGAAATGTTGGCAATAAAGGATTCCGCTCCGATAACATTACAAAAAGAGTTATTATTAGTAGTAAAGCACCAATACCTATAAACCTGTTTAAATAAAATTACAACACATAAAAAACACAAGGAAATGAACATATTACCTCTATCGCAGGCAATTGACCGTAATACACAGTTAGTTACATAAAAAAACTTTATACCAACAATTTATCGTTGCAAAAACGTAGTTTATATGCAACGCGCTATATCTTTAACCACAGACCATACATGGAACTAGACTACTAAGCGCTGCGACCAAATAATTATAAACGTATATCTTCTAACAGGAGCTCTAAAATGTCCCGAAAACGATGGTGCTATTGCGTCGCTTAAAGTAAATGTCCGCGCAACATCTTTGGCAAATTCGAATTAAATATAGCCACGTTTTTTGTGGAACAAATCAAAATAAAATAAAAAAATATTAATTGTATTTTAAATAGTATCACTACTGTATCATGATATATTCTTTATTTAATTTTATAATCTAATATTTTTAATGAATATCGCCAATCAAAACTTTGATAAATCAATCACGGCTATTTTTAAATAGCGGTATAGGAAACATACCTCATTGAATTTAAGTATTTATTTACTGCCATTATTGGATAAAAAGTCCGGGTTTATTTCAGTTTCTGCACCGGTATTGCGAATGTATAGATGGCAGCTTTAGTCTGTCCTGAAACTGAAAACTCGATTTATTCTAAATATCATGTTTTGATTCTGATAATAAGTAAATAATTTCATCATTTTATTCGGCAAATCTGATGAACCATTTTACATACCAAAATAAGTAGCATTTTATAAAATCAACGAAGTATTGTGAATTACATTTATCACATTGGACGTACTACTGCGATCGCCAATACGTTTGCCCAGCGTGGCGATTGCATTCATAAGCGACTAAGCGTATAATTAAAAGCGGTGTATATGACGGTGTATATGTATATCCAGCAGTGAAATAGACTGATGATGATTGTAAACGCTGGCAGGTATTTTTTAAATATCCAGTATGTATCACCTCGTAAAGCAATGAAAAAACCCATTAATTTTTAGATCATACTAAACAACTTTTACTATGGAGTTGGAGCCAAACTCGAATACGCGAAAAAAAATTACTCTCCCATACAACGTGTTCATGATCATGCAATCAAAATGTAAGAAACTGTCAAAATTTTTTTCGTGAATTCGGTTTTGGCCCCATAGTAAAAGTTGTTTAGTAGGTATGATCTAAACATTAATGGGTTTCTTTCTTTGCTCTACGAGGTGATACATACTGTATTAATGATGTTAATTTAAATTTATAAGTAAGTACTAATACGTACCCAAATGATTTCTCATTGAAGGTGCTTGGTACGTCTACGTCTAGTTCGATCCATGGTCCTTCTTTAACACTTGCAAGAAGTTAATTAATATTCTAAGAGGTGCTTTACCGTGTAGTTCATACATACGTATTACATATTTAAGTATTTTATATGAAAACAACAGGGATATTTGAATAAGCGATTGATTAGAATAGTTTAATCGTAATAGTTACAGTCAGTCACGTGGGATAAACGTACGCAGTGGGTAAGAGTACGAAATCCCATACATTTGCGTCCAAAATATATATAATTGCGTATAACTCTCCCTATAGTATGAATCCTAAGTCAAGTTAAAAAGAACGGCTAAGAGCATGTCGGGCCATGCTAAGTGTTAGGCCCCGTAGTTGTTCAAAAACAGCTGGGCCGGTTACGTTCGAAATGGTTTTAAAATATAAAAATTATGTAGGAGCCCACTATTCATGATTTTTTTTATATTTTTGGACCCACGCGTGCCACGCTCAGGCGGTGTGCCATTAATATGACATTAACATACACTACAACGCGCACCCACGCGCACGTTCTTACACATGCTGCACTCGCATCTGGTTTGGCTTGGCCTTAAATAGTTTTTTAGTACAGATGGTGTCTTTTTTAGGCGCTATTAGTGCGAGAAATGGCTCATTTTACGTCAGGTCCAAAACTTCGGAGGGCCATCTGTACTATAAAACGTACGAGACACGTACAAAAAGGAAATTTGTAACTCGTGTCGATTTAAAACATCGCCACTCGTTTCAGATTTCGCACTTGTGTCGTAAAGTACTATTCTGCCTCTATTTTATGAGAAAAAACACAACACGAACCAAGGACACGTTATCCTATGAGTTTCTATTCTATTTGGTTGCGTTATTTAGCTTCCGTTGTTTTTTCCGGTGTATATATTCAGACTACATTCAATGTTATTATTGGCATCTACTTTTTACGAGTTTTACGTCAATTTTCGTGTTTTATAGCACTATTTGGGGGTTATATAGGTATATTGATTTAAACTTTCACGATTATCACTCATATTTCCTATATAGTTATATAGTTAGTGAGTCTGCCTGCGACCACGGGTGTAACGTCATGCCCGAAACGTCAGGATATAATTAAACGTAAGTTTACGCGGTTATATAGGTACTTCGAGATGGGCCGCTCCTGGTAAATTCCCAATGTGACTACTTATAAGGAAAGTTACCATTTGGGAATATTCTGCAATGCTGGTGGTAGGATCTCATGCAGAGTCCGCCCGGATAGCTACCACCGCCTTACCCGTTAACCTGCTGCTAAATAGCAGTGTTTGCACTGCTGTTGTATTGTATTATAATATCAATGGAAAAATGCCCGTTTAAGTTGGGTTTTAATTTATTTTTATTGGTGATTATTGTTCTAAAATTGATCGATTCACGTTTATAAATAGAGTTTACTCAATTGGTATCATTTCGAGCACATGGTCATGCGAATGAGAGCGCCTGTCGCGAATTACTCATTGTTGACAATAAATTGCAATTTATCGATGACTTATAAGCTATTTTGTGTTACTAGTCTAATTATGACGGTCTTATCGCTACTAAGGATTTGTTAACCCTTGAACGCAAATATTGTAAGTAATTTTAAGTTAATTGGGTTCAAAAATCCGCATAAGGTCAATACGGGTAAGACCATCTTTCAGGAAAATCCGACCCTAACTGCATAAGACGCTTATGACGGACTTTCCTTAAAAATAAAATATGTCGGACTTACCCATACTGACCTTAACTGTAAGGCATCTTTTATGTGTTTATCACAAACTACACTCGTGGTCAAATAATACGGGTTAGGTCACCTAACCTAACTTAGGTGTAATTTTTCATAGAAAATATTGAAAACGGGCTGATTTCAAAGAGAGTTTTTAAATATATGTACAATACAACAATGCAATTCAAATATATGTACAATAGGTAAAATCCTTTTTCTACTTCCGTACTTTTATTTGTCATTTACATGGTCGTGATCACACCTTTAAGCCCCTACCACCCCCTACCTTACAGATGTCAAGATAAGTCTATATTGTGTGTTCCCTATAAACGCATTCGGGTTTACACGCAGTGCGTTTTTTGAATTTTAAAGCACCTCGTGTATACAAGACTTAATGAAATATATGCCTGACAACCTAATTTAAAAAAAATATTCAGATGAACAGTAAACCATAGAGGAGTTTTTTTTTTAATTTTGACGTTTCCCGCCCGACCTTGATGATTAATAAAATTGTGTTTGACTAAGAATATTTCTCAAATTTACAATTGTATTTAAAAATACATGTGTGGTCGTCGACAAAGTAGTGTATGCAACATTGTTTAACTGAGTCAAAAATGCTCGTGGCGTCTATATATATATATAACAATTTGAGGCGAAGCCGAAAATTGTTATTAAACAATTTTCGGCTTCGCCTCAAATTGTTACCCATGCTACTCACCTTTTTTGACCTCTCTTAAACAAGAGTTGCATAAAATTTTATTTTAACATCAGATTACATTGGAATTTTCCTGAATTAATCATTTAATCGAAAAAAATGTTCAATGGTAGTTACACTGATTTGTGCAACATTTTAGAGTGGCCAAATAAAAAAAGTTTCGTACCTATTGTTGATCGCTCACAGAAAATTTGAATAAGTCGCCGTTTTTCAGTGCCAAAAGTTGTCTATTACACAAAATTTTACTTTGTTTGTTACACAAAAAAAAGATGTTCAATTTTGTTTTCATTAAAGGCCTTTAGTTGTAAATATACATTTTTGGCAATTGTCCCAAAGAAAGGAAATTATAACTGTATCGTGTGTCAATATTTAGCCCACGGCCGTCTACCGGCAGACGTGCCGGAATCCGCCTGTCTCATTTCTCTCTAACGCTACAAAAAGATCGGTTCAATCATTTTTTCGTCTCATTCGATAATACCGGAATCTGAACTTCATCCAAATTCTAAATCAATTTGAAGTTTACAGATACGATCTATCTATAAAGGTCGATTTAGACCGTTATTCGTTCGTTACACAAAACTTGATTCGTCGAAATTCGTTGATTTCGTAGAGTGGGGGATAGAATGAGCATTCGCTGGTTTGGTCTAAATCCACCTTAATAATATATTAGAAAAGCATGTAAGGTTTTAAGTTCGTAATAAAACCGAGATTGTAGTCTAAAGGCGTGATTATGTATTACTTAATGCAGATTTTTAGGTTAGTTTTTGTTATTCTGTTGAGTTTTAGGTTAGTTTTTTTTTACTGATACCATCAGTTAAAAAAAACTTATTTGCTCAAACCAAGCAGAAGTATCGGAATCCTGTCATGTCTCTGAGAGACATCGGAATGGCTGTCATTCCGAATAGTAATTAGTAATCACGATCATTTCCGCGCGAGGAGTATGAAAGGCGATCGATCAAGTGTATAAATGTTTAATTACTGGCGCATTCTGCTAATCAATTATTGCGGGTGATTTTACATTAGCAACCGATTTCAAAACAAAGACACTGGTCTCACCGCGAGCTACTAAGCTATGAACTATCGGCTATTAAACAAAAGATACACACTCCCGTGCAAATAAAAGAGACACGGCGATACTCGCTCAGCTATCAGCTATCAGCGCAGGGCGAGTATCGCAGTGTCTCTTTTATTTACACGGGAGTGCGTATCTTTTGTTCGTGTTTATAGCCGATACTTCACAGATTAGTAGCTCGCGGTAAGTGAGACCAGTACCAAAGGAGGAGGTTCTCATTTGACTGTATGTTTTTTTTAGTACAGATGGTGCCTTTTTTAGGCTCTAGTGCGAGAAGTGTGTCATTGTCATTTAACGTCAGGTCCGAAACTTCGGAGGGCCATCTTAGTAAGGGTCACGGTTCATACAAAGTTGAGAAAAATTGTGCGCTGCGAGTTACAGTTTTGTAATTTTAACCAGAGCTAGAGGGTCTCAAAATAGTTGTTTTTAGATGTGGAGGGAAAACCAATTCCTCCCCTGAGCGCGGGGGGAGGGGGGTGAATGTGCATGCGGAAGGGTTGCGTTTAATATTTTTTTACTAATTAATAAGGCTTACTATGCATTGTTTGGTATCATTTTCGTGTAAAACGGACCTGTAAAATCCATTTTTTATCATAAACATGAGCAATTTCATATAAAAATGTAGATTTTTTGGAGTAAAAGTAAAAAAGTTACCGTAATTATTTTAATTTAAGCGTCATATAAGTATTAAGAAACAAACTTATCCAATTTTAAAAAATAGTGTAAGATAGCATATTTATTGTAGTTTTTAAAAATATACACATGTTGTAGTCTTTCATACAAAAATTCACTGAAAAAAAAATTTACCTGACGCGTACCTCCAACAAAAACCTCCGCGTAATCTCAAAAAAGAGACTTTTGTGCCGGCAACTGCTCATAGATTATACATATTTTTGTACTTACATATTATTGTTCATATTACAATTGTAAATATTTATTGATATGAAAGTAAATTGAATATTTTCTGATCATCTTTTTTTTAAATAAATAAAATAAACCTAAGATTATTAAGAATTTTATTTGTTCAGATTATATTTTTAGATTTTATCTATTATTGTATACCGCGTGTATATTATATATCTGGTCTATCTGATCACATGTATGATATATAGTATCTGATCATATGAATCAGAATGGGTAATCATTTTTGTCATTAGGTAATGATCTCATTACCAAAGACGATAAAGGTAATTTTCACTAACCGGGACTAAACAACTAGGTAACCCAGTTCACCCACGTTAAAAGTTGGAATTCGACAATCAATTGTTAAACGTTTACTTCATAAATCATCATTATTACCATATCAGCCGAAAGACGTCCACTGCTGAACATAGGCCTCCCCCAAAGATTGCCACTCGCATCCAGCGGACTCCTGAGACCTTCACTGTCCACCATGTGGGGGGCCTACCCACGCTGTGCCTTCCACCTGCGAGGCCGCCGCATTGGCCATCGGTTCTACGTGCAATGTGCCTCGCCCACTGCCACTTTAGTGATTCGGAGAGCTATGGAGCTATACTTTGGTTCTGCTGCGGATCGTCTCATTTCTAATACGACCTCGCAGAGAGACTCCCACCATAGCCCTCTCCATTGCCCTGTGGGTGACTTTAAGCTTTCTTATGAGGCCCATTCTAAGCGACAACGTTTCAGTACCGTATTTCATCACTCTTTTAAATTTTTGATCAGTGTGTGTTGCCACACTGATCAAATACTTTTGTCTTCAAGAACTGCGGAATATTGGACGAAAAGATGTGTCGTAGCTTCCCAAACGCTGCCCAACCTAATAGTCGGATTCGATGATTGACCTCTTACTCAAAATTGGACCTACCTAACTGGGTAGTTTGTCCTAGGTAGGTATATTGTAGTCGTCTACACCTTCGAGTTTAGTCTCCGATTGTAACGGGAGTTTTCGTCTTATCCATGTTCATCCTAAGACGAACTCGCTCGAAGGCGCTACTGAGGTCAGCGAGCATCGTACTGAAATCTTCCAAGGTCTCAGCCAAGACCACCGTATCATCAGCGAATCGAAGGTGAGTGAGGTACTCGCTGTTTATGTTGATACTCACCTTTTCCAGTCCAGTCTTAAAAACATCTTCCAGTGCAGCGGTAAACAGATTAGGAGAGATGACACCTCCTTGCCCGACTCCCCGCTGCAGTATAATATGCTTCAAGCTCTGGTCTTGGAGTCGGATTGACATAGTGGCGCTTTCGCACAAACACCTCAACCGTACCGTTAAAGAGACTGTAGTACTGCCCAGAGTTTCGATCAAATCGAAGGCCTTGGGGGTTACCATGACGTACTAATGCGATTTAGTTTAGGTTCTGGGAAAGGGGCAGTGATACACGACTCGTACAGCCTTGTCCCTTTCTCTCGACCTAAATTAAACCGCATTAGTACGTCATGGAAACCCCCCTTATCGTAGTCCACAAACGCTAAACGCTAAACAGAGGGGCAGGTTATACCTATTCCTCGGTCTTCTGTATAACATTTACGAAACGCCAATTCGGAAACGGGCTTGTTCGGGAGGCTGGAAGTCATCAATCCTGCGTGCTAGACGATTCGTAATGACTCTTGAAAACATCTTATAAATATGGCTCGGAAGTGAGATGGATCGGTAGTTCTTCAATAAGGCGTGGTCACCTTTTTTCAAGAACAGTACCACCACTCTTCTGTTCCATGCCTAAGGCGTTCTCCCTTCCGGAGTTGAACAACTTCTGAAGGGCCATAAGGATTGGTTTACCACCTGGTTTCAGATGCTCAGCTATAATTCCGTCTTCCCCAGACGCCCTGTTATTTTTGAGCTGCTTAAGAGCCATTCTAATATCACATAGGCTGATGTCTCGGATATCCTCTGTATAGTGCCGGGTCAGTTACTTCCTTCATAATAAATTTATCAATTATCAAATTCCGTGTGAAATAAACGTTTAACCCGGGTTGCTTGGTTAACCCAGGTTGATGCAATTTGCCCTAACAGACATTATGGAGTATTTTGTTTACGCAAAACCGCTAAATTCCCGCAGTAGAAACGTACTGTCAACAATAGTCAAAGCAACGTCCCTTTTTTATTCGAGGTACGCGACAGGTGCAATTTTTTTACAACTTATTTTTGCATGGAAAGTTCCAAAAAGTATATATTTTTAAAAACTACAATAAATATGCTACATTGTAGTATTTTTTTTATTTTTATATATTTATTTGGTAATACTTATATAACGCAACAATCAAAATAAAAACGGTGATTATTTTACCTTTATACCAATAATAATTTTTTTATATATGAAAATCCTCATGTTTATTATCAAACATGAATTCCCCGTGTCTGTTTTATACGAAAATGATACCAAACAATGAATAGTAGGCCTAAGTATTAGACGAAAAAATTTTAAACATAACCCTTCCGTTTGCACATTCACCCTCATCCCCCCTCGTTCAGGGAGGGAATTGGTTTTCCCTCCACATCTAAAAATATTTATTTTTACACCCTCTAGCTCTGGTAAAAATTACAAAACTGTAACTCACAGCGCACAATTTTTTCCATTTGGACCTCTACTATCTGTACTAAAAAACGTCACACGAGACACGTGCAAAAACGAAATTCGTAACTCGTGTTGATTTAAAACACTCCCTGTCGGTCGTGTTTTAAAACATCGCCACTCGATTGGAATTTCCTGTTTTTCGCACTTGTGTCGTAATGTACTATTTTATGTTTGTTACTTCGGAACTTCCGACTGGGTGAACGAATTTTAATGATTATTTTTTAATTAAAAGCTGATGCTTACCGATTGGTCCCATTTCAATTTGGTCCAGTTCTGACAATGGCATCCATGAGAAAACCATAAGCGGTAGCCGCCACAGTCTCCTGGCCGTTGTTGCTGGGAGACGGGACAGTGCCCTAGTCAGGCACTGGACCTCTC
The DNA here is from genome assembly GCA_025490895.1 of Thaumatotibia leucotreta. Classification (NCBI taxonomy): domain Eukaryota; kingdom Metazoa; phylum Arthropoda; class Insecta; order Lepidoptera; family Tortricidae; genus Thaumatotibia; species Thaumatotibia leucotreta. The sequence continues at coordinate 16,204 of JALPQI010018125.1, forward strand.
AACATCTTAGCTTAAGTACTAAGTAACATACTTATTTAAGGCACTCTAACATCATTATGGATTTAATTGTCCGAAATAGGTAAATGATTTTTTTTAAGTCATAAATTTGCATTAAGCTTGTACACGACAAATACGAATAATTCAATATCACTCCAACCGACTTCGATAATTATTTTTTTAACCGACTCAATACTAATTGATATGGTCTCATTGGCACCAAGTTAGGGTGTGATGATGGAATCTTGGAGAAATCGGTTTACGTCGGTTTTTTTTTATTTATTATTTGGTGATTATTGTGTTCGACAAATATTATTAAAGGAACGGGCTGGGAATTAGACTGAGGTAATTATTATACGACCCTTATTACGATATACTTAGGTATATTTATTATTTAATTTTGTCGAGCTTTATCCATTTTTCCAGGTTTATTAAACTACTAATACAATTTGTATGGGAGAGGCGTCTGAGATTTTTTTAAATGGCTGGTGATTCTCCTCGTCCTCGTTTATAGTTTGTAAACCAACTTAGAAAAAGGGCACATTTAATAAATGTCAAACGCGAAGGCTTTGCCTGTTGTCACCTTGTCACTCATAGAAATAATGAATTTCGGGCGGTTTTAAAGGTTATTATACTAAACAAATACTTCATTTAAGTGACATAACAGCCTCTCACTATCCATAAAGAGCCGACTGCGATTTGAAGCAATTGTAATGAAAACAACGGTGTAATAACAAAATAGGCAGTAAAATTACTTGCAGTACATAGACTTACCTTAGGATCGCACATCTTCAAAATTCGTATGTTGTCAAGAATCTGTCTTTGTCACTCCATCAAAGTGTCATTCCAACACAACACTCTAGTGACATTAGTGTGACAGAGACGGATCATCATCATCATCATCAGCCTATGTTAGTCCACTGCTGGACGTAGGCCTCTCCTATTAACTATGCGTATAGACGCATTAGGAGGTAAATGCCCATAATCGCCACGTTGGGCAAGCGATCGATTTTCAAACTTCGAAGTTCGCGATAGGCTTACTACTACTGGTGCACATTGATCGCAGGTGTTTGAGTATTTTTAATAGTCTGATAACAACGACGAAAATACAATCATCATTGTTTTAATATCCTTTACCTACCTACTTATATCTGGATATTTTAATTATAAATGTTTTTTTTTTCTTTCCAGGTAAGCAATCACAATATACCTACTTCAAAGCAAGAGATGTATTTATCGGTACGTGAGTAGCCATAGTACCTCTAACTATACCTATTACGTATAGTTTTAATCAATTTGTTTAATTAGTTAGTTTCGCGAATTTTCGTTAATTTTGTATATCATTTTCAATGGTGACAGAAATTATCTAATTTCGATATATGCAATAAGATTAAAATAAATTCTAATTTTCATTTGCCTCGTTGCATTTTGTTGAATTTGCCTCAGTCGAGCTTAACTATGTTTTAAAACAATAATTTATAGGTGTAAATACAGGGTGACATTTGGGTCGTGGAACAGGAGTGAGCAGGGTATTAGGGACGGTCACAACTTTAATTATGGAGACAACCCTGATATCGCGAAAAAATCTTCCTAATTTATGAGTTAATTGATATTTAGCTATCAATTAAGTCTCAATTGATTCATAATTACAAGATTGGTACTAGATTGGCCCTAGGGACGGTACCCTGTTCACTCCTGCTCCACGAGCCATATGTCACCCTGTCCAGATGTCTGCCCAGGGTGCTTAGACAAGTTGGCGCTTAGTAGCATATCGTAGTTTTCCCTCTCTGTCACTGCTGCCCTTCGATTGCGATTGACGATTAAGCGTTAAGGCCCGGCCACGACATTGGTCTAAGGCGACCGGCGGCGAGTGAATCCATGAGTTGGAGCGGGCTGCCGATATGGGAACTCCCTCTCGCTCGTATGGTTTTCCGCTAAACCGGTCGCTTTAGACCAATGTCGTGGCCGGGCCTTTAGCGATTGGCAACTTATCTAAGCACCAGGTAGGGGTAAAGACTGTCTGAAATTGTAAACATACAGTACTGGCTGTGATTCTATGACTGTGATGTTATGGCGTGTTCTTTTTGCACCATTGTGTCCACTTCTCACGCCGTGATAGCATTGTATGCATTCATTTCAAAAGTAACGCCAGGTGAATTTCTTCGCTGAATCGTGTCTATTGAGCGTTCTTTATTCGATTTAAGGACAAATTGTGAACATTCGGTCTTGAATTTAAACTATCGTAGACATGTTTCGGAGTGCTGCGAATTCTTACCTGCGACGCGATAGTACGTTTGGGGGCGTTCAAAATCATGTGATCGATTTGGAAGGGGGGGGGGGGGGATCAACAAAATATCACGAATGATCATGATCTGGGTCGGCTTACGTCTACGAACAAATATAGGTAACATGAAAGCCGCACGCCACACTAAATTACCTTTCAAAAACGGTCCTGAATTTTGGCTTACGTAACACCAAATATGTGTAAAAAATATAGGTACTCTAAAACATTTTAATACATATTCTGAAATCGACAAATATTTGCGTTGACGTGATATCAATATCCCTGTTTTATTGACTAGTTTATTAGTCAACAAACAACAAACGAAATCTATTTTAAGCTGTATACACTGAGGCGGCGTTTAGGCAGCTAAATTTAGTTACATGAATGAAATAACATGTAATTCAGACATGCGTAAAACTATTCCTGACGTAAAACCGTACCACGGTGGCAAACTAGCGTACAGACCTACTAAGTATCTAAGCATTTACTGTAATCTACTAAACTCACGTGTATTTAGTGACTACGTGCGACATGTTGATAATGAAGAACTAGGCTCCGCGAAACAGTCGCGTGTTTTTTTTATATGACGAAGTTAGACAACTGAGCTCTCAGCCCACCTGTTGGCTTAGCACAGGATCAGTGCGACAATATGTCACCGCGAGATTTATTTATTTATTTTATTTATTTATTTTTATTTTTATTACATTTGTAACTTACAGCTAGGACCATATCATTACAAACTTAGTATTACAAATATAATTATCACATACATTCATTCACAAGCATTCCCTTACATTCGTTCATCAGACTTGCCATTCCCGACGTGAACAGATCACATTGGGGGGCCGCGCTGAGCATGGAGTTCAACTTGCATATCGCACGCCGCAGCGGCGAGTGGCGGTACAGGGCGGTGCGCGCGTTCGCTGGCTCCAGTAGTCGCGGCGCGCGAAGTCGGTTGCGGGAGTCCGGCACAAATAAGCGCATTACTTCACTGACTAGTTCGATACTATCCACTTTGTTATAGACAGTGATCGGATTAGGTAGTGCCATTTCGCGGGACTTCGGTACGTTATCTTAGTGTGGACATAACTTCTAAGCCCGACATTTAATACGAAAAGTAAAATTTTTGTTCGAAAATTTAAAATTTTATAGTTATTTTGTTTACTTTCAGTTAGATATTGATAAAAATTTTACTTATCGAACATGGTTTTAAGGGTATTTTTGCACAATAGCTAATTTTGTCATATGAGGTATCGAGACAAACCAATGTGGTTTTACGATACTATCATAAAAAATGTATGTAGTTAGTATTATATCCTAATAAATAAAAAAAAAATGTGTGCCTTTTAATGATTTTCCAGTTGTTAATTTCACACTCGTAGTTAAATGATTGGTTTAATCAATCGTTTTTACTTCTTTACCGGACTTTGAGACGCTCTTATTGGGACTCTTTTGGCCGATCTCACTGGACTTTGATTTCGTTAACTACTAACTGGACTGAGGTTCTGGTGGTCTAAAGTAGAGCAGTCATAGAGTTTTCTTTAATAATTGTTTTATTTCTACTACTGTTAGTAGTAGCTATAAAAACATCAAATAAAAGATGTATTAATAAAAGATATTCACCACAAAATACAAAATTCTTTCATTTTTTCATGTTTCTTCAATTTATGACATAACAAGAAAATGTTCTGTAAAAAAATATAAGTCCCAGGATCCCGAGGCTTATCCATGTTAAGTATAATGTTTAAGGTCATTCACCCGAAATGGCACTACCTAATCCGATCACTGGTTATAGATAAGACCCAACACAAATTTGACCGTCCCTAAGGATCGTCTTAACTCGATTGACTCGTAACCCAACTGACCTAACAAATATTGGGTTGGGTACAAAAATGGATATCGATACTGTTTTTTGTACAGGTGTCTTAAAAACTTTTTTTTGCACCTTCTCGATCATCAGTACATATTTTTTCTCGCTAGGATTCCATACCACCATATTTGTCTCCAGTGTGCTCCGAACGAGTGCCACGTATAGAATCAGATAGACTATCCATCCCTCTTTTATTCATATAGTTGGTAAAAGATGGAAAATCTATCTCACGGCGACATATTGACATACCAATCATGTGCTAAACGTACTGATGGAAAGCGGGAACTGAAGCGAAAAAATCATAGTGACCTAAAAATCGCCTATGCGTTGTCTACCCTGAGGACTTAGATGGATTGCCTCTATGCCAGTAATTAGCTATCATACCCCAAACCAGAACACGGTACTAACTATTTAGCGGCAGGTTAACGGGTAAGACGCTGTCCCGATGGCTGCTACAAACGCTGGGGTGCGACTGGTGCGAGCCCCGCTGCGTAGGATATGTAATAAAATAACTATAATAAACGCCTAGTCTCGGTGAACATATTCAATAATACCAAACATCAATTTAAGCGTAAAGTCAGCACATTGTTAACATTTTAAATTTTAATTTTGCTACTCTTCAGCCTCTTTATGTACCAAACCCCTTACCCTTATGCCCTTATCACTTAAGTAGTTTTATAATTTATACTGTAACAGGATGTAGGCTATGCATAACATTTTCATCCTGCCTGTAAATACTGTTGGCCTGTATCTGTTTTTTTCCCCAATAAAGAAAATAAAATAAAATAAGACGGTGGTAGCTATCCGGGCGGGCCCTGCACGAGGTCCTACCTCCATCAAAACCAAACCAGCAGACCGCGTAGGGCCTAAATACAAGTGATTTTAATCGTTTGACTATAATGTTTCACTTTCAGATGATTGATTATAATATTTAATCATTTGCCGTGTGGTGACAGTAAGAATACATTTGTTACCACCCCAACTCCTCCTGCGGGTGTCGTAAGAGTCG
>JALPQI010018126.1:0-25007 GCA_025490895.1 Thaumatotibia leucotreta
AAAAATACTAAGCGCTGCGTTAAGAAAAGACATATTAATTCCGTTCGGACACCCTTCGCACTCCGTCTCTCTCACACTTTGGTGAAGCTGTATGTATCTGTCTCGTTCTAGCCCCTTCGCTTAAGTGTCGTAACAGATGTTGCCAGTTTTATTGAAAAAGTCGGCCATATTGTGAGTTTCTGTTAGTAAATTAAGATGTCGGTAGAGGGAGCTGCGCTGTAATAGCCCGTTAATGGTTAGTTCTGTTATTAGCTTTTTGTTTTTATCTGTGCGCACAGATAAGATATTAGTCGTGTTTTGTGTTTACGATTGGGCACTTTGGGCAGTTTAGTGCTAATATTATGTCTGTTATGTTCACAGATAAAATATAGGGAAGATTCCGTGTATTAAGACATACATGAACAAACTATTGTCATCCTTCACCCCATCTCAAGACGTATTCCATAAGGAAAAAGAGACAAATAAAGTAGCTCTACTTGGTCGTGAACTCCATCAACGACTCCATTTTCTTGAACAAAATTGAACAATGCTACCAACCTGACTAGATAAAATGTCATTACTATTAGTGATGTCCAGTCTTCAATCGTATACTTTTATCGTCAATAATAATATTTTTACCAAATTAGGTAGCGAATACAGTAGGAATAAACCTTATTTCCTACCCAAAATCACGATCTTCTTCGATCGTGATTTCAAAATCTACATTTTAGGATAAAAATAAAATCACAAAGTTAACGAAATATTTTCTTTAATTAAAATGTGATAATGAGGGTTTCCTAAAACGTATGCCACTAGTTGGCGCCACTTAGCCGTAAGGTCCCGCTAAGAAACACAATTATCTAGCCCCAAAGAAAGGACTAAGTAAATGTTTTTTTTTTTAAATAAAGTTAAATTTTTTTTATGTATTTTTTTTAACTCATACAAAATATTTAAACCAGAAACTATAAACATAGAATTTAGACAAGTTTCTGGACCTGCTCCCGCCCTGGTGATTTCAGAAAACTCTCATTATAACATGTTTTTTGGACTTATCATTAAAGCATACCTAACAATTTTGGTATGATGGCTTCTTTATAATTAAATTAATCAGTCTACACAAGTATCACATGAGCGTCATTATTAAACTAAACTTAATTTACTTGCTGGTTGACATGACATTGGATGATTACCAAATATGGTGGGTAGTACGTCAGAATGTAATCACTTATGCGCGTACCCTTGCCTGAAACAACAGCTTAAAATTGTGCGGAGCATATTTTTGAATACTCTTTAGGGTACCAGTCGTCTGCCTTTTTGATATTTTTGACCCATAATAGCCTTTGTTCAGTGTCCAGTGGCAACCTGTTGGACATTAAAAACATCGATTCATTTTTGAGTTGACTATCAATACATTTATCGATATCACGATCGGTCTCTTAAGTACCACACTATGCGATACAAATGTTTGAATCCCACTATTTATAGTTACATTACGAATGTAAATACAAATGGTTTAATCACAAAACTACACATATGTATCCGACAACAAATATTGAATAAGATTTTCAGTTACTTTTACCTTAATAAGGTTCGAAATCTTAAAATTCGAGTCCAAACTAAATTGCCGGTGAAACGTAATGTCTTTATTTTGTTCATTCAGGTAACCCTGGCGGTTTTTACACCCTGGAACGACACAAGTCATCACTTTTATCACATTCCGTGCACTTATCGAACAGAAATATACATGAAAAGCTTTATTTTAATCACTTTTACTATTTGCGGTTTAGGTGCACTAGTATACACAAACAAAGATCGTTGACAGGCATTGCCGGCGTCACCCACAGATAAAATAGACTCGGTCTATCAATTTTATATGTCTATGGTTATGTTAGTACCTACTCACATTTGAAGTTCGATTGTGAATTATTTTGTTTTTTTTTCTAATACAGTTTGTACGGTTGTAGCCTTGATCACTATCTATTTTTTATATTATTTAGTAGCGTCTTTGCTATCTATCTCGTATCTCACGCGCCTTCACATTCTGAACCCTCTATACATAACATCATCAGTCTATCTCAGTCCACCGCTGGACGTAGGCCTCTCCTATTAACTATGCGTATAGACATTAGGAGGCAAATGCTCATAATCGCCGGACTGGGCAAGCAGATTGTCGATCGCAGTAATGTGTCCATTGTAATGACGCTGCTGCCCGTTATCAATGTTCTATCAAAGAATTTTCAGTGACACTTCAATCCCTCAGTCGGCTCTTACAACACCCGCGGGGTGGTGACAAATGTATTCTTACTGCCGCTACCACACGGAAAGAATGCTATAATCTGTTACATGTCGTTCAAAATACTAATTGAGTGATATTTATTTACAGCTATTTTGATAGGCGAGTCAAAATTCTTTTCGTTGTCTTATTTTGTCTCCCTAAAAAACGTGACACAGTTTGTGATTTTTGTATGAGATGATGTTTTGTTTCTATTTTTTGATGCATGGAATAAAATCTAGCGTGAAAAAGAATTACATGTGCACCGGATTGTTTGTATATACCGAGTCGAAACAGCAACTAAAAGCGTGACAGAGTGGTATGAAACAAGACAACGAAAAGGGGGTCTAAACCCAGGCCACGCCATCCATCGAGGGTTGGAAAGCATCTAACTCTTTCGAATAATGTTCTAAGAATACCCATTTAAGGTTATGGGCGTGATACTCCCATTCAAAGCCACTCCTTACCGACCCCTATAACAATACAGCACCTGCATTCCACCATTTTCCTCAAATCCCTTTTATTTCACGAAAAGATTTATCCAAAACGACATTTCCACTCTTTACGATTTTTTTGCGAATCGTAATATAACCTACAAACTTACAGAGAACACTCTCGAAATAATCCGTAGACCTTATTACGAATAACTTAGTGGCGATTTTACTTCATCTAAGTGATCGACAACTGTAACACGATCCAATATTACAAATCGGTAGACATTTATTTGGTTCTTATTGCCAAGTTTTAAGGTTCATTTTCGGAGCGAATATTTCTTGGGCAATAGAAAACCCAAAGACCGTTGGAATCGGCTTCGATATTTGAATATTATCACAATATGGCGTCGATGACATGTTAATATGGCTCCGTAGCCGATATGCATAATTTTATAGTGCCAGTACGATTTTTGATTTTCTCGTTCATTTCGGTATGTTGGTACGTGACTTGCTTTCTATGCGCAGTTTGGTTGTGAGAAAATGTTTTGGGTCTGTGGCATGGAATAGCAAATAAGTTTGGCTTTTTGCGAATTTCTTCGTGATGTACTTTGTGCCAATACCTAACCAAACACTTTTATTAATTTTTTTTCGCTGTTTATTCTGTCTCGTAGTTCAAAGGATAAAAGTATCTTGTGAAGCAAACAACATTATTTAATGTAATATTTGTTGAAGATGTTATTGAGAAACATTGGTCGCCTTTGTCACTCGATCGTATGGAGCATAAGTTTGTCTCTTTCTCTAAGTCAGTAAATATAATAACAAATATAACAATGGTATATTTTTCAGTAAAGGTACTTCATATACAAGGTGCCAACGAGGAAAGGGAAAAATTCTAACAGCATATTCCTAAGACTAAAAGAAGCAAAAAATGTTAAATCAGATTTGGTAAAATCTGCAAAATACATTTTTTTTTAGTTTTTTGTTGATGTTTCGAATGCCTTAAAACACAAAAAAAGGATTTTATTAATCAAACTATCGCAAAAAATGCACTTTAAAGTTTTTTTTTTATTTTTGCTAGGTAATCAAAGATATTTTTGTTCATTTGATGTCTGTCAATTAAGTGTGACAAGAATAAGATAACATGGTGACAAAATCGTTTCCTAAAATGCGTTTATCATAGCGTAACGGTCTAAAACGGTTTTAAGAAAAAATCTAATTTTCTCTTAAAATAGACTGAATCCAGAAAACTTTGCATGACATTTTTAACTTCAAATTTGGTCAGAAATCCGCTGTTGATTTTTTTCCTTTCCTCATGGGCACCCTGTATTATAATTATATTCATTTTAATAATTTTCGCATAACGTAAGATGACATTTTAGGGTCCAGCTTCTGTGGTTTGCGGGAACTCGGCAGCGGTACACACCTCTCGCTGGTCTAGGTAGAACTAAGAACATTCTTTAGAATTTTCCTAATTTGAGTGCTTCACTTTCGAGTCGGTATGACATTATCTTTACTTTTACTGAATGTGTCAGGTCCATTTTCGCTACAAACCGAAAATCACGGAATCGACTACGAGCGTAGCGCGTAGCACTCGTCCGAAATGAAAGTGATAATAGTACATTGTGCATCAAGGGAGGTAAGTACGGAATTACTAAAGAGTTAGTATTCCGCTTACCAACCGTGATGCATATAATGTTTTTCATCACACTTGCCAACCAAAAAATAAGTTTTGAGACATAATATTATTAAAAGGACGTACTGACATTTCTATTACTCCCTAGGGAATTTCACTTTTCTATTACTCCCGCTACGCGCGCAAGCAATGGCGCGCTTAGACAGCAAGTGTGATGATTTTCATCACACTTGCTGTCTATTTTCTCTTAAAACTTATTTTTTTTGTCCGCAAGTGTAATGAAAAACATTGTATGCATCACGGTCAGTAAGGGGAATACTAACTCGAGTCATTAAAAGCCCTCCGCCTACGGCGTCGGGCTTCTAACACTCTCGTTAGTAAATCTGTATTTACCTCCCTTGATGCACAATGTACTAATATTATCATAGTTGTTACGTACATAATGATATTTTATAGCGGGTAAGCGTGCTACGAGACTACGGGCGCTACGACGTAGCTCGTAGCATTGTTTTTGTACTGTAAATGAACTTGCTGTAGCTACTACTTCGTAACAATACAAAGCATCTCTATTTATTGTGTGCCTTTATACATTTACTTTCATAACTTCACTGTTCATAATTATTTTTCAAAAATATGAAACCATTACAAAGTGGGATTAACTTTACTTTTAATATATATTTATTTTCAAAACTACAATTTATGTACACTACATAGATTAAATCTAATCTAATTAATCTAACCTATAGGTATCTAAGATTGGCCCTTGTGGCATTGTACCGAGGATGCTGGCGGCATTTCCTCGCTGTATCGCAATACTGAGGAAGTCGCCAGCTCTTCGGTCTTTAGTTACGTCAACCAGACGTTTCGCGATCTCAGCAAACAATTTGCGTGCGCTGGGGCCCCATGAACCTAAAGTTTCTACGCCAAACGGTACACAAAATCGTACTTTACTAACATTATGTAACATAAACTCCTCAAATCTTCATTCATTAATGTATTTATTGGATATTTTAAGTATTTTTGTCTTCTTGTCTTCTCAAAAATCCCGAACGTTGGTTACCGGCAGTGCAAACTTTGCCTAGTGTAGGAACCAGGCTAACTATTCTTGTAAACCGATATGAATAAATGTCTAATAAAGAACACAGCGCATCTTTATTAATAAACCGAAAAAGCTCAAAATTCCACATGTTCCACATGTCTGACACCATCGCTAGACTTCTGGCCGAGAGTTCCGAGGCAATCTGCCGAATTCTACGCCGGATCAGATGACGCAACGGGGCCACGTCGTTTCATCGCCTAAATCAAACTAGTTTTAAGTTGTTTTTATAATTTTGTAGTTCACAGTGCCTTAGTGTCATAACTGTAATGCTGTGTAACTTATTTGAATAATAATAAATAAATAATATACTGGGGAAAAAAAGTACAAATCAAAATATTTAACATATTGCACATATTGCGAAAGTACAAATCAAATTATTTATTAACTAAATATTTTGATTTGTACTTTTAATTTTTCTCCAGTAGTCACACTACTTAATACTATATAACTACTTTACTTCTTTGGTATATGACATCTAATATTTATAATCAAAATATTTAGTTAGTAAATAATTTGATTTGTGTTTTCGCAATACTTTTAATAAATAAATGTTTGGGTCGCGTTTAAAGTTTTACAAATTACTCTTACTTTAAATTAAACGAGTAAGTACTGTGCAAAAGTCTACTATTTCGTTTCTCGGTGGGATTTTTCGGTGATTGTTGAAAGCGTCCCATATTTTAGTTGTGTTATTAATAGACTTCAAAAAAGGAGGAGGTTCTCAATTAGACTGCATTTTTTTGTTGTATTGATGTTACCCAATATCTCCGAGAATCGTGAACCGAATTGTTTTTTTTTTGTAGTCGAACGTATATAACCCCGAGATGGTCCCGTTGGCATCAAGTTGGAGTCTGATGATGGGATCTTGGAGAAATCGAAACAATGGAAGCAATGAACAAATGGAAACAAATCGGGGATCTTGGAGAAATCAGTTGAAGTCGGTTTTTAAATTGGTGATTATATTAAAATGTCAAGATCCTCAAATTTTGAGTTATTTCGGTTTATTAATGAACTTGTTATAGGACTAAAGACTAACGTTGCCAATATCAACTCCATAAACATAATGAATCTACCAACATAACCGAACAACAGATTAAACAACCACGCGTTAATACGGTAGTAACCCGCAGGTGTACCAACCTACGCGACCGCGACGCGTTCTGAATTTAAACGAGCGAACCTAAAGGACGTTCCAAATGCGAATGCGAAATTTACGAATAAACGTCGTTTGTTGTTGACTTGACCAGTTCATTCGTACAATTATTAAAACAATACTAAGTAGTTTTTGTGAAACAAGTAAAATTATTTCATTATTAAATATTTTGACTTGTGTTTTTGGAAACACTTTTCGTTGTCTTGTTTCGTACCACTCTGTCACGCTGTTAGTTGCTGTTTCGACTCAGTATAAAAAAACCAGTGCACTTGTATTTCTTTTTCACGCGAGTTTATAATCCATGCATCAGAAATTGAAAACTAAACATCATCTCATACAAAAATCACCACTGCGTCACGTTTTATAGGGACATAAAATAAGACAACGAAAATCATTTTGACCCTTTTTCAAGTAGTCACACTATACTTTACAAATTATTAATAATATCATATACCAAAGACAAAAAAAGTTAGCTGTAATCATGAGTAGTTCCAGAAAATATGATTTTGTATCATATGCAAAAGATTTCACCCAGAACTATGCTTAATAAAGATTTTAAATAAATACAGCGTAGCGAACTAGCGACACCGTCGCCCCTCTTAAGGGTAGGTACCCGCTAGCAAGCCCGAATTTAGAATTTAACTCGACACCCGTCTTAGCTGTCACTTCCACCCCGCGTTATATATCGCGCTTTGTCCCATTAATCAGGGCTATATGTTTTTGAATGCGATCGCGTTACGATGGCGGTTAAGAAGCGATTTGCTGGATTTATTGATTTAATTGGTGATTTAGTCAACATTTCCTGAGATATTTGACTTTATTGCCAAGGGACTAGGTTATTTAATAAAATTCTACGAACAAATAAAGCATGGAAGCCGCACGCCATACTAAATTGCCTTTCAATAACGGTCCTGAATTTTAGTTGACAAGTGTCACCCCCTCTTCAATGCATCACGGTAATGAATTTCAATATCAAACTATAAAAACTTAAACCGCCATTTAAAAATAGTTGTGATTGGCTATATTCTACAAACATTTGTCAAAGATGATGCGCCGAAATATGCGCGGTGTTAAGAAAAGCGCTATGTCCTGCCCATCTTGGCATAATTGAAAAATTGTGTTTGGGGGCATTTTTGAGCTGGCGTTAGACGTCCATGTTATGTATGGTCGCAGATAAAATTATAATCATAATCATATCGTTTATTGCTTTCATGTAAGTATAGGTATCTTAACTGGTATTACAGTTCACATGAATCCTATAAAGGCACAGCAATTACATGAAGTACTTAAGGGGAGACATGCATTACAGCTTGTGTGTTAATACTGTTAACTACACAACAAAATTAAATAGTCAGATATAAATTGCAACATATTTTTTTTTACTAGATTTACACAGAAATTTAATGTATTTGGCTCAGTATCGGTTAAGTTTCTCAGATTACATTATTGTGACTTATATCCACTCTTCGATCAAAAAATTGAGAGTTTCCGTGTTGAATAGCCATGGACAGCCGTTGCACCAGGAACGACTCTGAGCGAGGATGCTCTCCTTTTTGTCGGAGACAACGTTGTCAAATTGTAATGTTCAAAAATGTAAATGCACATTTTGTTTTCTGTATTTACTATAGTTGCCGATTTCTAATAATTAACTTTTGACAGTTATAGATTAATCCTTATTAATATGAAGGTAAGACTCACTATTTTTCCGATACGTATTTAACGTCATATATTCAAGGCTCATTTCTAAACTGTTAAATATTCATTCTTAGAAATCGGCAACTATAATAAAATAACGCACGTAATTTTATTTTATTTTATTTTCTTTATTGGGGAATAAAACAGACATAAACCAATAACATGATACGTGCAAGATAAACAACAATATTTATAGCTTAGGTACATACTACGACAATTCCCACTATAGTACATTGTGCATCAAGGGAGGTAAGTACAGAATTACTAACGAGAGTGTTAGAAGGCTTTTATGACTCGAGTTAGTATTCCGCTTACCGACCGTGATGCATACAATGTTTTTCATCACACTTGCCAACCAAAAAATAAGTTTTAAGACATAATATTGTTAAACGACGTACTGACATTTCTATTACTCCCTAGGGAATTTCACTTTTCTATTACTCCCGCTGCGCGCGCAAGCAATGACACGGTTAGACAGCAAGTGTGATGAAAAGATTTTAAACAGGTTTTTGTATGGCATTGTTTTCGGAACAAGTTCATCTAATCTACAAAAACTATTCTAGTGTACATATACATATAACTAAAAGCTACACATTTTGACAATAAAAGAGCTATATGCACAGATGTCATATATACCATAGATCAAGCAAACGTATCTACTTAGCGTGTCAAATGAACTCAGTGAAATCTACTGAGTTGTTCGTCTTTAATCGCAGCTTGCAGCTTTCGGGCGTCAAATTTTGTAAGTTGAAGTGAACAAAAACATTAATAATGCCTCCTTAAGTAATATTAATTGCAACAACACAAAAAAATATGAATACTCAAGGGCCTGAGACATATTTAAAATCATAGGCAAGTAACAACTTCAGTACAAAATCTGACACACTCGGCCGCCATACAAATGAATGAACTTGTTTCTTCTATCCAAATCTAATTCTGTGGCTATATGTATGCAACAGGTACGTATTGTAACAGTAGGTTGATTTTTCTCATAAAATTGTCTCGCGTATAATTAAATATATGTCGACTGAGACAAGGCATAATAAACGTCATTCTAATCAAAAATACAGTATTCAAATAAAACGAATCAACAGCCGTAAGTCGAAACCAAATCAAAAATACACCAATGAAAAACTTTTCTAATATAAAAAGGCACTATTAAAAACAATAATTTGGGGATCTTAAAGCCGGGGGCGTTACCCGGAAACTTCCCTTAACGACGCACCCCCGTAATTGTTTTAAGCGTTTTAATCTGGGGGTGTGTTGGTAATTATATTTGCTTAAGGCGAAGTCCAGACGGTAGCCTAACGTTTTCGTATGCAGATTATTAGAAGTTAAGATACTTTATGTCAAAACTATTACGCAATCTGTTAAAATGTATACTGTGTTATTTTGTAAGGTATTAGGATAAAATAGGAACTTAAGCTTAAGTTAAGGCACTATTATTGTATTAGATATAACCTACAAGTATAGTTGCTAATGTGAAGTTATAATGAAATAAAGTGTTTTACGAGTATTTAAACTTTAAGATTAAAGTTAAATAAAAAAGTAAAAAAACTTCCTCCTTTTCGCTTTGATTTCCTCATTTGGAGATCAATGCCTTCGATTGACGATGTACCATGATTGTTTGAAAAAACAAGTCCCGCCAAGTTTCTTGCCGGTTCTTCTCGGGTCAGCGGTGTAGGGTTAGAACTGTAGTGTTAGGGGAAGTAGTTTTAATACTTAGACGATTCAAAAGAGTTTGTTGCTATTCCAATTTGAATAAAAAAAAATTTTACTTTGACTATTGTTTTCCTTTCTAAATATACATCATGGAAGGATTGGAAGGTTTAGATTCAGGGTTGATTTGTATTTGTCTCTGGCACTCTAATGACGCAATCGTTGGAGTAACATAGACAAATCCCCAAATTTTTGGGATTTCAAAGTTCGCGGTAGTACTAGGCTAGACAGAAATATTCTCACCAGGTTATTTTGAACATACTTCGCCTTAAGCGATTCAAGTATGGGGTGCAGGCAATTATATTCTTAAGGTTTAAAATGCTTTTAAGTTAAACAGGAGTTTATGTGAGCTAGTAGCTTAGTCCGTAGTGACCCTGCCTGCGAAGCTGGAGGTCCCAGGTTCGAATTTTGGTAAGGACATCTCTTTGTGTTATTTATCAGCCGCAAAACTCATACACATATTTGTTTTTCAGTAATTGTTGTTTCTATATAAATATCTTAGGACATCTTACACAAATCGACATAGTCCCACGGTAAGCTCAATCAAGGCTTGTGATGTGGGCACCAGGCAACGATATATATACTAGATACATACAGGGTGGAAAGGGACGACGTTCCTTCCCGCTACCGACCGAGTCTACCAACCATTACGATGAACTTTCAGTATAGTATCAACATAGATATAAAAATTTGGTATAATTAAAGCAAGAAGAGCAAGAGGAGACCTTATTGAGTGTTTCAAGATCGTTAGCCACTGTTACAACCTCCCCGACATTCACAACATAGTCTGTATGAGAACAGTCAGCCGCGATACCCGAGGTCACAGCCTAAAAATTGTCCGTACTTCCACTAACACTAAAGCTGCATACCACTCGCTGTCTAACCGTGTTGTGGTGGCTTGGAATAGCTTACCGGACAGTGTGGTCACTGCTCCCTCAGTTAATGCTTTTAAAAACCGACTTGACAAATGGCTTTTGGACAATAAATTGGACTAATAATTTATTCGAGCTCTGTGATGTGAAGTGACTTTTGTGAAATTTACCAACTTGAACTATATATTAACTTTTTTTTTTTTTTTTGGACACTGTGTGACATAGGCACATCAGCTAAAAGCTGCTCGCCTATAATAAATAATAATAATAATAATAATAATTCATATATTCACACTTACTTTACATGTGCTGTGATTTGTCATCAAAATTGCGGTTTAGACCTATGTTTCCGATTTTTTTCTATCAAGCGAAAGTTTTTAATTCATGTTTTGAATCGCATAACTATAAAAGAAAATCCTCAAGATTATAACCCATATTTTTCGGAAACCATATTATTATTAACTAACGCGCAATATCTTTTCAAAACAGGGTTCGATGAACCCACTGCATCTTAATTTTGTAAGGAAAGTCCGTCATATGCGTCTTATAATGTTCAGTTAGGGTCGGAAATCAGTTGGTAGGACTTTCCTGATAGACGGTCGTACCCGAATTGACCTTATATATTATCTATTTATTCTATAGGGTGGTACAAAATTAGCGGTGATTCGTTTATGGGCCAATTGGACATAGTTATGCAAAAGGGAACCAACCCACATTAATGTTTTATCCTAATTAACACCTTAAATGAAAACAAACAAGCCAATGTTTGAAATGACGAATTTGTGTAGATTGGTTCCTTTTGCATATCTAAGTACGTCCAATTTAGTATCGTATTATGATATGTGAAATTGACAAAAGTAGAAATAAATAGGTATATAGACAGCAGCTTCGCACCCAAGTAAAAGAAATAACTATTGTCAGACTATGTATAAATAAGAATTACCATTAATCTTAAAATTTATCTATATTAAGAATTACAGAAATACCCCTAGATATTCGACTTTTGTTGCCTCTCTTAGCTGGGTTTTATTTATATTTATAGATAATCAGTGCACAATATTAAACGGTTTATTCAATAACGTTTCATTAAATTAAAACGATTCTACTTATGCTTAGTGCCTTAAAAACTCTTGCGCAAACATTTTATAAGACACTTAAAACTACTACAAAGAAATGCGCGAAATCAAACCACAATACGAGCGCTTTTTTATTAAATTCGCACACAATCAAATGGACACTTGAGAAAACAACAACATGAAATCCTTACTTGCTTCTTTCACAATGGGGCCACAACAATAGATAATCCCGCCACAGATAATGTTAAAAATGGGAGTTACGTTGATCCCGGCACAATGAGGCGTTTTTTACTTACCCTACTTTGTTAAGGGATTATATTAAAATAATATTAGCTATATTTTATTATGTTTTATGAACTGTGCGAGAAATAAATGGATGTTAACGCCTACGAGGGAGAATCTCACGATTTGCCTTTTGTACAAAAAGTCAGATTTATTTTGATTTAGGTATTATTGTCAAATGTCGCTATTCGCAATCGGTACTTTCGGTAGTATACTAGGAGATACCGGGGACGCGTACGGCTGCCCTAAGACAATAGAACATAATATTATAATTATGCTCCCGATTTTCAAAATACCAAACAAGGTGCCAAACAAACATACGGCCTGCCTGATGATAAGCAGCTACTGTAGTATTTAGACACTTACAACTACAGAAGATTCATATGCGCATTGGCGACGTTGGAGACCCTTTAAATACACAAACTCCTTTTTTGAAGAATCCCTTATTATATAGTCCCTTGAGAAAACTTCGACAGGGAGTTCATTCACGGCCGGCAATCAGTATTTGCAGATGTAGATACGTGTACTATAATATAATAATATGTACTCGTAATGTAAGTATTGAACTATACTTTAGCTCTACATACTTTACGATTTACGAGACACATAAAATACGCTAAAATACTTTGTATCGAACTTAATTGAAAAAAGTCTATTACCCCCCAGATACGGTAGTTTCTTCTATGTGTACTTTATGTTTTCACTCTTTAAAAGGACATGTACTATGTATATCTCAAAATAAAATCTGGCAACCGTTATCCGCATTCACATCTTAACTGTAGCCTACACAAATTAGTGAAAGATCGTAGTTCCCACTTTATCGCTTACCGTGAAGAAGCAATGAGGGTTTTCTCTAAAACGTATGCCGCTAGTTGGCGCCACTTAGACGTAAGGTCCCGCTAAGAAACTCAATTATCTAGCTCTAAAGAAAAACTAACTAGAAGGTATTTTTATTTTTGTATACCATTTTATTAACTCATACAAAACATTTAAACACGAAACTATAGGCGCTCTGAGAATTTAGTCAAGTTTCTGGACCTGACGCCTCAGTGCTGCCGCCCTGGTGAACGTCATTCCAAACATCTTTACGGTTTACCAAAAATGTTCACAATCGTAGTGTTTGCTTGAAAAATCATGATTGAAATCATGATTTAACGGTATGCTAGTGCGAATTTATGGTACACTACACTGATATGTCATAGATCATACCATGTTGTGTCGTGTAACCCGCCAGCTCTGCTAGTTATCCGCTGCTATGTTAAAAATCTAAATATTATTTCCCATTTCTGTCGCCTTTCAACTGAAACAGACTATAAAATAAAATAGACGTTTTAAATCTGACTTCATCGAAAAACACCTTCAGCTCCAAGCGTACCAACACAACGAACGACCAAATTCGCAATAAACGGTCCCCGAATCAATTACCTTCGCGCCTTGCGTGCAAAAATTGGCGCCAAACCAATAACCAACTTAATTAAATATCCGCTCTGTGGCGACATCGCTGGTAACTCTAGCAATCTCGTATATGGCATTTCAAAAGTTCATTTTGAACTTTATCTAGTTCTGATAAGGTTGTTTTTAATTATAGAGTTTATTTTATAGGAGTTAATATTGTTTGCTACTGGAGATATCGAGATAATTGTACCGATGTCGTATTAGGACTTGAATTGTTGAATTTGAACTTTATATAGTGTTAATAAAATTTAAGTTTAGCTTTAGAGTCAAAGGTGCCTAGTCTTATATAAGAGATTGCAAACCTACATAATACCTAATACCTATAAGTAATAAATGTATTAAAATTACCGATTCGAAAAAAAAACACCGTGGTGTATGGAAATGATCACACATGACCTTTCGTTCTAAACTGACATTCTCATATTGTACATTTCAGGGATGGGATTCCGGTTTTTTCCCCATACAAAAGAACGGTTCTAATTTCGTGCTTCGGTGTATAAATTCTTTGTTAATGGTGTAATTAGAAAAATTTAATATGTAAGATACGATATTGTTAATTTCGAGTACTACATAAAAAGTATTAAAACATTTTAAAATATTGAGTTTTTCGAGGTTTTTTAAAAATAACCGGTTCCGTTTCCTGGTAAATTTATCACTTTTCGCTTATCGTATACGATTGCAAAATGGCTTGGCTAGGCCTGCCGATATAGGCTCCTAATGTGATGTGAAAACCCACAGAATTAGATTTGGATAGAAGAAACAAGTTCATTCATTTGTATGGCGGCCGAGCGTGTCAGATTTGTACTGAAGTTGTTACTTGCCTATGATTTCAAATATGTCTCAGGCCCTTGAGTATTCATATTTTTTTGTGTTGTTGCAATTAATATTACTTAAGGAGGCATTATTAATGTTTTTATTTACTTCAACTTACAAAATTTGACGCCCGAAAGCTGCAAGCTGCGATTAAAGACGGACAACTCAGTAGATTTCACAGAGTTTATTTGACACGCTAAGTAGATACGTTTGTTTTCATACGTATATATGACATCTGTGTGAAAACCCCTGAAAATGCATTGCATTATTGTAGGAAATGCAGTGTACAAACATAATAATGTCAGCCGCACTCGCGACCGCGGCGGCAGAATTAGCTTCACATTAGCTTCATTTTCATTTACATGCCCTTCGTTTTCGGCTTCGCTGAACTCGCCTTACATTGTAGCAAACAAATTTAATAAGGAAATATGAATTATAAAAATTGGATGTTATATTATTATATACCAAAGAAAAAACGACCAAGATCACCAACGTCCGAGGTGCCTGCACCGCTCGGGACTCGGTCTAAGTAACCACCAGTCAATTTTCTCAGGTATACAGGGTGTACTCGATGAGTGTTCATTTTTTGGTGCTAAATGTCTTATTCTTTCAGATTACCGGCAACCAATGATGGCCCCATGGCCCATAGCGAAGCCCATCGCCAGTCGACCCATCCCAGTCCAGCATCAGCATCTACAGCATCTTCTGGCGCACTGCCACCACCCCTACTTAGCTGGTGAGTGTACCTTGTGTTGGACACCAGGCAATGGCAGCACATAGCGAAGACCCCTACTTAGCTGGTGAGTGTACCTTGTGATGGACACCAGGCAGCGGCGGCACATAGCGACCATCGCCAGTCGACCCCAGTCCAGCATCAGAACTTAGCTGGTGAGTGTACCTTGTGTTGGACACCAGGCAGCGGCAGCACATAGCGAAGCCCATCTCCTGGCGCACTGCCACCACCCCTACTTAGCTGGTGAGTGTACCTTGTGTGGGACACCAGGCAGCGGCAGCACATAGCCAAGCCCATCTCCTGGCGCACTGCCACCACCCCTCCTTAGCTGGTGAGTGTACCTTGTGATGGACACCAGGCAGCGGCAGCACATAGCGAAGCCCATCTCCTGGCGCACTGCCACCACCCCTACTTAGCTGGTGAGTGTACCTTGTGTTGGACACCAGGCAGCGGCAGCACATAGGGACCATCGCCAGTCGAACCCAGTCCAGCATCAGAACTTAGCTGGTGAGTGTACCTTGTGTTGGACACCAGGCAGCGGCAGCACATAGGGACCATCGCCAGTCGAACCCAGTCCAGCATCAGAACTTAGCTGGTGAGTGTACCTTGTGTTGGACACCAGGCAGCGGCAGCACATAGCGAAGACCCCTACTTAGCTGGTGAGTGTACCTTGTGTTGGACACCAGGCAGCGGCAGCACATAGCGAAGCCCATCTCCTGGCGCACTGCCACCACCCCTACTTAGCTGGTGAGTGTACCTTGTGATGGACACCAGGCAGCGGCAGCACATAGCGAAGACCCCTACTTAGCTGGTGAGTGTACCTTGTGTTGGACACCAGGCAGCGGCAGCACATAGCGAAGACCCCTACTTAGCTGGTGAGTGTACCTTGTGTTGGACACCAGGCAGCGGCAGCACATAGCGAAGACCCCTACTTAGCTGGTGAGTGTACCTTGTGATGGACACCAGGCAGCGGCAGCACATAGCGAAGACCCCTACTTAGCTGGTGAGTGTACCTTGTGATGGACACCAGGCAGCGGCAGCACATAGCGAAGACCCCTACTTAGCTGGTGAGTGTACCTTGTGATGGACACCAGGCAGCGGCAGCACATAGCGAAGACCCCTACTTAGCTGGTGAGTGTACCTTGTGTTGGACACCAGGCAGCGGCAGCACATAGCGAAGACCCCTACTTAGCTGGTGAGTGTACCTTGTGATGGACACCAGGCAGTGGCAGCACATAGCGAAGCCCATCTCCTGGCGCACTGCCACCACCCCTACTTAGCTGGTGAGTGTACCTTGTGTTGGACACCAGGCAGCGGCGGCACATAGCGAAGACCCCTACTTAGCTGGTGAGTGTACCTTGTGTTGGACACCAGGCAGCGGCGGCACATAGCGACCATCGCCAGTCGACCCCAGTCCATTATCAGAACTTAGCTGGTGAGTGTACCTTGTGTTGGACACCAGGCAGCGGCAGCACATAGCGAAGCCCATCTCCTGGCGCACTGCCACCACCCCTACTTAGCTGGTGAGTGTACCTTGTGTTGGACACCAGGCAGCGGCAGCACATAGCGAAGCCCATCTCCTGGCGCACTGCCACCACCCCTACTTAGCTGGTGAGTGTACCTTGTGTTGGACACCAGGCAGCGGCAGCACATAGCGAAGCCCATCTCCTGGCGCACTGCCACCACCCCTACTTAGCTGGTGAGTGTACCTTGTGTTGGACACCAGGCAGTGGCAGCACCATGGCCCATAATAGTACGAAAGGGGTTGCCGGCCGAAGACATATAGAAATATAGGTCTGAGGCGGGCAACCCCATATTTCCGGTCGAGGTATGTACAGGGTGACTGGTAATTCGACCTATTCCTTGAAAGGGGTTATTCTAGGGCTTATTTGCAATGTTTTTGGCTCAGTCAACCAGGGGTCAAAACTCAATGGTTTTCGAGTTATTCAAGTTTTCCGTTTTTTTGGAAATCCGCCACCTTGCGCCCTAGGAATGCCAATTACAAAAAAAGTACATGCACTAGGATAGTCAGTTCTCGTTTTTCTTATAGCCAGTAAATGAGGAATTTCTTTGAACAAAAACAAATTCCGAAAAATTGTTATCTCTTGGGAAATAAAAGGTCATAAATCACTAGTCAAAGATTTTTTCTCACGTTTTTTTGTCAATCAAAGTCGATTACTCAAAAAAATGTGTATCAAACTTCACGTACAAATTACAGAAATTAATTGCCTAGTACACAACCTTTCTGAAAAGGTAAAAATGTTTACAGTTTTGCTAAGAAATTGAAAATAATAACATTAATAACAGAGAAGGTAGCGTGTGGGCTTGAAGCGTACCTGAACCGAAATCGGTTTGTTTGTGTCACCCTTGGCCTTGTTATCTTAGCTTATTATTATTTGTTATCTTTTGAGGTTCAAAGTCAGGTCAGTTTGCCTTCTGACAAGTTCGGGCATGTTCGTGTGTTATTCATTCATTCATTAACGTAATTAATAATAATTAAAAATACCTGACCCGAAGTTGGTTTGTAGGTAAGTTTTTGTGACATAAAACAGTTTTGTTGTTGATAAAGGACGTTGCAGAAAAAAAACAAGTATTGGAGTTCAAATACCAAACTTACTTAAAAGCAACAACAACATAAGAAAAACATTAGCAACACACAAATTTAATCTTAAAAAAAAAGTATTTACAAGTTTTGTTCGAATTGCCTGCCTTCATTTCGTATACAACCACGAAGCCTTCTGCGTACTTCTGTGATGGTTACACGCGTCGACAGGTTTTCTCTCATGGTTTCGGCAGAGGCTGAGTGCAGCGTGAACCAAACCCTCCACTGAGACATACCAAGCTGGTTAGCTACAGCTCTGGTCGAAGTAGTGCTGTCTGCCCGAAACAATTCCATGATTTCTTCTTCTTGATCAGGATCACGACGTGGAGGTCTTCCAGCAACATCTTGACGTCGTTGAACCGATCCAGTTTCTCGAACACGTCGATAGGTTGTACCAAACACGCCGACATCAGGTAAACGGCGATTTGGAAAGCGCCGTTGATATTCTCTTCTTGCTGCAGCTGCGTCACCATCAGCAAATCCGTAACAATACAGGATATCTGCGTATTCGTCAAATTGGTAAGCCGCCATTTGATAAAAGTAGTCAACAAGATGTCCAAGGGATAGTTGAAAGTTACTGATTGTTTACTTGATGCGTACAGATAACGAAGCCTCCGTTAATCACGATTATTATTACTTTCATTAATTATTAATAACATCACTACATACGAACCTGTCCTGACCTAGAACCTCAAAAGATAACAAATAATAATAAGCTAAGATAACAAGGGTGACACAAACGAACCGATTTCGGGTCAGGAACGCTTCAAGCCCACACGCTACCTTCTCTGTTATTAATGTTATTATTTTCAATTTCCTAGCAAAACTTGTAAACATTTTTATCTTTTCAGAAAGGTTATGTACTAGGCAATTTATTTCTTTTATTTGTACGTGAAGTTCGATACACATTTTTTTGAGTAATCGACTTTAATTGACAAAAAAACTTGAGAAAAAATCTTTGACGAGTGATTTATGATCTTTTATTTCCCAAGAGGTAACATTTTTTCGGAATGTCTTTTTGTTTAAAGTAATTCCTCATTTACTGGCTATAAGAAAAACAAAAATTGACTATCCTAATGCATGTACTTTTTTTGTAATTGGCATTCCTAGGGCGCAAGGTGGCGGATTTCCAAAAAAAACGGAAAACTTGAATAACTCGAAAACCATTGAGTTTTGACCCCTGGTTGACTGAGCCAAAAACATTGCAAATAAGCCCTAGAATAACCCCTTTCAAGGAATAGGTCGAATTACCAGTCACCCTGTATAGTGCTTTTATCAAACATGCAATGAAATAAAGAACAAAAACATCAATGTATTAATTTTTTTATATGCATAGTGACAGAATATCATGATGCCTGTGCCACAAATTTATGTGGAATGGAATTAAAAAATAACACTTTGCCGGCCTAGGCCTTCAAGATTTTTATTAAATTCCACTAACGACCTTTTGTCCTAGTCGCCCCTGAAACGTTATACTTCGTAGCCTATTATAACATTATAAGGAACATAACAAAAATATTTCATTGCATGCTTGAGAAAATGTTTTTTTTTACCCACGGAAACCTTGACAAGCCATACTAGTTCTCATAAACCCGCGTGGCAGAGACAAACGGAAGCATTTGTCACCCACAAAACTGTCAACATGTCTTAAAGTGTCATAACGACCAAACTTTAAAATAAATACAATCATAACACAAATAAACCCATGTTTTTTATCAGGAACACAAAAAAGGCAATAACTTTTATTGATCTGCCAATATTTTTATTACAATACAATGAAATACAATGCAAGGCAATAAACACGCTTGCGTTTAGAAAAAACGTCTTTAAAAGGGCCGTTGTCCATTTTGCCTCCGTTAAATGTTATTGGATTAACATAAAAAAGTGAGCTTTGTCTGTAGCAACTAAAAAAATATTGATTCTTGGAGTTTCGAAGCTGATTTGATCAATAGTAGAATATTCGTCGAGAGTAGGCATTTTGCAATTTACCTGACTTCGTCATTATTATAGCCTGATGTTACAAACCTAAATAAAATTAAGGGTTTTTTATTTCACGCTAGTAAGAGAAATAAATTCGTATCTGGAGTTGATATAAAGCAGTTTGCACTTTTATCGTAATGTTCTATTTATTTTTTTGTTATTAAATCTTACATTTTGGTCAACCTATCACCATTCTGAGTTCTGACCATTCATATTTCATATAACGTATTTTTTGCGTTTTTTAAGTTGGTCATAAATCAAATGATAATGGTGACACATTATTGATAGATCATTAGACTTTGGTGAACTTGGTATTTTTCTAATTTAGTTACCTATTTTTATTTCGTTAAGTTTTTTATAACAATGTTTATAAAACGGTCTTCTGCTATACCGACTGTGCCGAGTGCATGGACCGATAACATTTTTGTGCAAATAATATGGAAATAAATGTCTTATGTCTTAAAAGTACAATACAATAAAACATACAACAACAATACAACACATCATAAAAAAACCTATCCTAGAGTGACGCCGGCAGCGGAGCGGGCCCAAGCTGCCGGTGATTAGGGCTGCAGGGAGAGGAACCGCCGGACTATGCGCGCCGTGTCCAGGATTACCGCCTTCTGCATCTGACTCTTGATCGAACCACCTAACGAGAGCCTCTTGAGGTGTTGATCGAGACTCTTCACTATAAAACCATTCGCAGAAACAATTTAACAGTATACATATTGAAGTTTTTGTGAAATTCAAATCAAATTAATATTTTTTACAATTAGTTTTTTTTTGTTTTTATCTTTTCCCAAGTATTCAATAGATGGCAGCACCAGTTCTTGAGATATACCAGAAAACCGAAAGGTATTCTGATAGAAGGTGCACGCATGTATTGCTTGCCCTTAGAGTATGGTCAAAGGCGCCTAGCCTTGTAAGGGTTTGCATATACACCGTGTTTTTATTGATTTCCGTTAAATTAAAGGGAAGCTTATTCAGGTCAAAAATATTCAATTTCTTTAAGAAACTAGTAGGTACCTTAAATCTTACTGTTATTGAGTTATTAAAAAAATAAGTTTAATGACTGAACAAGTGTATTGCGACCTTTATTACCTACATCCTAATGCTACTTATTTTGATATGTCAGTCACCTGAAATTAACGTTTGTGTTATTCTTAAGGTTCTCTCACATTTACCATTTCATTTATTACGTTTGAAAACGAAGCAATTTTTTTTTTCGAGCTTGACTAAAAGCTGTATACTAGATAGCTCCAATTAACATACCAAGCAGCCTGTTAAATTTAACGGAATTAAAAAAACACGGTGTATATACCCAAGAAAATGTACCTACGTGGGTTCGATGCCCACCTCGGACATTGGTGATCTTGGTCTATTTTTGTTTGGTACCTATATGACATCCAATAGTTATAGTAATTATATTATTTCATAAAAATACATATTTTAATTTACATTAAACACTATTTAATACCCCCTAGACGCTGATGTTTACTTTAAGGATAAACTAAACGTATGTTTGTGTATCAAATTGGGCAAATAATGCCCTTTGTTGCGTCGACAATAGACACGGATAGAAAAGAATTGCTTTTTTAAACCGCTACAAGGTGGTCTTTTAAATCGAGTCTTTTATAAAAAGAGGGTTGAAGCCATGATCATTTTGGACCATCATGCATTTAATTTAGATCATGAATTATTTAAAAATATATATTTTAAGTTAACCCTTTAACTTGCAAGTATGTACTTAGGCGGGATACGGCTTATTATATCCATGGAATTTGAAATATTAATCGACTTGTCTTTATTGGTCTTTATTTTCAAAACTACCGAGGATGCTAGCGGTATTTCCTCGCTGTATCGCAATATTATCGACTACTATCGATTAATATCGACTTGTTGAATGTTCAAGTATTCTAACAAATTCAAATGACGCACGCCGCTTGATGTGTTAAGGTGCGTTCAAACCAAAAGAGCATTTGCTGTTCTATCCCCCGTTCTACAAAATCAACCAATCACGTTTTGTGTAACGATCGAATTTCGTAGAGTGGGGGGTTAGAATAGCGAATGCTCTTTTGGTTTGAACGCACCTTGAAATGACGAACTCGTTCGCTTTTAGTTGGCCTTAGTTTTCCTACGGAACTACGAAATCTGCAAATTTCGGGGATTTTTCTCTGTCATTTTTCTCTATTATAGTGACGCTTTCGTTGGAGTGTAAGATAAATCTCCGAATTTTTTGCTGGCGCACGGTATATTTATTTATCTATTGTTGCAGTTCGACCGTCGCAGGCGCACACACAAGTATTCCCTCTTCCTGGAGCGTTCCCGTGGGCACACAGTTCGAGAGGTGAGCTAATGGGTTCTTCAAATTAACGTAGAAAGCCATTTTACCGAATATCATTGACTACTATTATATCATGATTTTGATGGCAGGGAGATGGGACAGTGCCCTTGTCAAGCACTGGAACTCCCAATACTTAAGTTTTAGTACTAACATAGTCATTTAAGTAATTTTGTAATTCACACTATATGGATGGTTATAGTCTGAAATAAATGTTTTTTTATATCACAAAATTTAATTTCGACGTAAGATCGTAAGTCAAATGTAACGTTTTGAGATGTACGTTTTTGCAACCTAGGGGCTTATGATGATCGCACGTTAACTAGATAAACGATCTTTTTATCGGGCATTATGACGTCTACACTATGGTTGTTATCGAATATTATCGTTATTTTTGACACTAGTTCACGGTTTTCTTAGACAATCGACCCCCGATAAGTATGATTTTGCATATGATGGTCACATCTGTGTGAATAAGTTAGTAGGCCACTGATATTCGTCAAAATTAAATACTGCGAAATGGCAGGATACCAAGCTCATGAAATACACGATTTAACATAAGGTCACTCAAACTAACTCAAAAGGACACTAAAATATTTGTGCGCGTTTCTCAAAAAGGTTTTTTAGATTACGTCTTTGATGAAAATTTGTACGCCATGGGCTCTATATACTTACGTATATAGAGCCCATGACGCTGAGCAATAGGTATCCACCACATTTCCAAAATATATACCCTATTCAGGGTCCATGTTGATCTATTTAATTGTAACACCAGTTATACCATGGATTGCAATAAAAAAAAAATAACAAAAATGCGTTTAGTAAATATGATATATTAGGTCATGCTGAACTTTGCGTACACCCGCCATTCTGACTGTCACGACCGAGTGTACCTTGAAATTGCAATAACTTTATTCATGAAGCTGCTACAGTCCATTCAACCTTAGTTGTCTTACCTAGTTAACAACTTTCTAACCTAAAAGTACACGTTTTCTGTTGTAAACTGCTGTTTCCTTGATTAAAAATTAAGCTATTTACTAATAACTACGGAAGGACTGCACGTGCACAAATACGGACTCAGGTATTTTGGTATAGGCAAATATGGCAGTTTACAACAGAAAACATGTACTTTTAGTTTAGAAAGTTGTTTACTAGATAAGACTACTAAGGATGAATGGACTTTATGTTCAATTTTTTCTCTCGTTCCTGCTAGAAAAATACCTAAATATATTGATTGTACATCACCAGGTAAACCTCGTCGCGGAATGATGCGACGAGCAGTCTTCTCGGACCTGCAGCGCAAGGGTCTGGAGAAACGGTTCCAGGTCCAGAAGTACATCTCGAAGCCAGACAGGAAGAAGCTGGCGGAGAAACTAGGACTCAAGGACAGTCAGGTCAGTATTTACAGGTGTTCTACGGATTGCACTTCAGGGAGAGTGCTCAAAAGCTTCATGAGCAGTGATCGGCATAGGATGTGCCATTTCGGGTTATTCTCACCTGTTATACAACCAATTTGTCAGCAGAGTCAGATCTGATGACATAGTCATTGCAACAGGTTGCGAATAACCCGAAATGGCACACCCTATGCCGATCACTGTTCATGAGCTTATGCTGACATCCTCATTTTACCATCGAATTTCAAGACGCACGGCCGGGTTCCATCCTTACTTGGTAGATATTCCATTTATTCGCACGAAGCCCTTGGCGTCTTCTTTTCTTATGCGTGGAATTCCCTGCCGGCGTCTATATTTCAGAGATCCTATAACCCGTCAATCTTCATGTCATAGGTGAATAGGCACCTTCTAGGCAAACTCACTCCATCGTAGGCCACGTCTCTGCCCTTGGCTAGTCTGTGGTCATGAGTAAGCCCATTTTAAATATAAAAAAACAGGTGTACAGGTCCAAGTAGTCAGGTAACGTGGTAGTAAGAATGCATTTGTAACCACCCCAACTATTCGCAAAGGAATCGTAAAAGTCAAAGGGATTGAAGTAGTGACCATTCTTGTATGGAACATTGATGATGGGCAGCAGCATCATACATTGTGACGACAGTATGCATTTGTCACCATCCCAACTCTTCCCGTGGTCGTATGAGCACTACTAAAATAGTTTTCATTTCAGTCGTGTAAAAATATTGACTTTTACACTTATTTCTACATACTTACATGTTTGAAAGATATGTCCAAACATTTTGTAAGAGACGATAGTAGAGTATGAGTGAGTAGTAGAGATCGACGTCAATCTAGACGTAATTTTTTTTTACAAAAACGCGGCATTTTATAAAAAAGTATAATTCTATCCGTATTGTCAAAAAAGCGCAGGCCGTATATCCAGACATGCGACGCTTAACGACATAATCCGCAGGTCTCTTGCCACGATCAACGTACCTGCTCTTCTTGAGCCTACTGGTATTATTAGAGATGATGGTAAGAGACCTGATGGTGTGTCTTTGGTTCCTTGGAGCTTGAGACGGATGTTGGTATGGGATGCTACTTGCGTAGACACCCTGGCACCGTCCCATCTTCAACGAACTACGTTTAAGGCAGCCGCTGCGGCTGAAAATGCCGAATTTTTAAAACGTAATAAATATAAGGGCCTCGGCAAAGAGTACGATTCTGTACCGTTTGGCGTAGAAACTTTAGGTTCTTGGGGCCCCAGCGCACGCAAATTGTTTGCCGAGATCGCGAAACGTCTGGTTGATGTAACTAAAGACCGAAGAGCTGGCGACTTCCTCGCACAACGCATCAGTATTGCGATACAGCGAGGAAATGCCGCCAGCATCCTCGGTACAATGCCAGAAGGGCCAATCTTAGATATAGGTTAGGTTAGTACTTTTAACACCCCAAAAATGGCCAAAACCGCTTCTGAAAAG